>CAJVQA010001892.1:0-23762 GCA_910591915.1 Cetraspora pellucida
TTTCCTTATTAACTACAGTAGTTGTTTCTTTTAATAAGGTGGTGGCTGCTTCAATGTTAGTTGTAGAAGACAAAGAACTTAAAAAGAAGATTGTAAAAAGAGTGAGTCAAGGATAGAGACTAGTTGAAAGTCAAGATTAAATTTTTTTGCTAAAAATTTCTTAGCTGCAGGATAGGCAGTATCATTGAAATATTTGACAATTTGTAAGTAAGTAGATTTTTGATTTTTGATGACATCAAAGTAGGTAATGATTTGGACAAGGAATTTAGTATCAATAATGTTTTTTGTTAATAGGTTTATTGCCTCCTTCTTGGAAAGAGACTGTATGTTGTGCTTTTCTGCTGCAGTTTGGTAATATAGTGAAAGATAGCAGTAAAAGTAGTAATTACGATACTTAGGATTAGGTTTAACTTTGTTTTGTTTGCAGACAAAGTCTTCAGCTTTATTAGTCAACTTGTCCAGGGCTTTGGTAGGAATAGGTTGGTCGAGTGAGGCAGCATATTCTTTGTTTTTGTGAAATAATGTAGTGTTGAAAGTAGGATGAATCCATGTTTCATCCTCTTTGGGTAGAAATAATAAGCAAGATTTGCTAAGTATGTTATTGAAAAGTTTGGTGCTGTCATGGAATTTTTTGTTATTGAGATATTGACATGATTTGTTGTCGCAAATAAGACAATAGAAATTTGCAACATGAGATGCTTCCTTATGTTACTCATGAAGTGAATTAGGTTTTTGAAATATATAAGATTTAGGAAGGTGCTTGGAGAGTTAAAGAATAAAGTGCTAACAGAATTGAATTTGAAGAGAAGTTTTAACTTTTTCTTTATCAATAGTAGAAGAAAATTGTTGACTATAAGGAGAATAGTGGGTTTCAAACCAAGAATTAAAGTGATCAAGGGAGTTTTTTAAAGAGGTAATACAGAATCTTTCAAGAAACAATGTTTTTGGAACATTGAAAAAAAGCATGATGTTAAATCTAGCATCTGATTGAATGGTAAGGTATTTTTGGTCAAGGTCAATAGTTTGAGTAAAGGATTCAATTTTGAATCTTTTAGGTCTAAGTTTTAAATCTTCAGCAAATTTTTAATAGTCTATTGATTGATAATTATTAGATAAAAAAAGGTAAAGTCATGCAAGATTAAGGCAAAGTTGAAGGTGATTGTAGGCAGTATATGAAAAATAGTAACTGATGAGACAAAGATTTTAAAATAATTGAGTTTTGTAAAAAGGACAGTTGTAAATTTAAGTAATAAGTTTTTAAGAGTAGATTCAAGTAAATTGAATAGGATAGTAGTACTTTTGTTGATATTGGGGTTGCTACTATAAATAAGATCAGTTAAAAATTCTGGTCGTTGTCTAGCCATAATACGAATAATGTAATAGAATGAGGCCTTAAGTGCAGGTTGGGTAGAGATAGCTGGTTTAATTTCCTTACTAGGATAAAAGTCATAGAAAAATTTTTTGAAAAAGGTAAAGAGTTGAAGAGAAAATGTGGTCTGTAGTTTTTTGTTAGGTTGTATTTCTTCAGTAATTGGAAAATTTGCAAACTAGTCATATATAGGATTAGATTTTGGTTTGGCTACACTGGAATAAGTTTGAAGAGGAGGTTTTTTAGAAGTATTGTCAGGTTGATTGATATTACTAGAGTTGTTAGGATTTAAGTTAAAGTTGTCAGAGATGTTAGTAATAGGAAGTTGATTAGAAATAGGATTAGTATGTGTAGTTGTATCAAAGAAAGAATTAATAAGATCAGAAGTAGTAGAGAAAGTTTGGTTAGAAAAATTAGTATTGGGGTTAGTAGTTTGGTTAGATTCCATTAAGATGTTTTGAAAAGTTTGAGTGAGATTTTTCTTGGTTTAAGAAGAACTAGCTTCATGCTGAGATGAGGCAGTTATACAGGTAAGATGGTAGACTTCATTGTTTTTAGTAACATATTTTTCAATAGGATAGTGATACTCATTTCTCTTGGTACAACCAATTAAAACAAAATATTTTGGGCAGGTATGATAGTGTACATCAGGTATAGGAGATGGAGGAACACTGTTGGTAGAAGAAGAGATGTTAGATATAAGATCTTGACTTGTTTTGTTGAGTTTTTTTAAGTTGCTGTTGATATGAGCAGTAGTAAAATCAGTAGCTTGAATGTGATTGGTATTGGTAGATAAAATAAACTTGGTGTGATATTTGCCACAAAGGCAAGTAATTACAAAGGTAAAGGAAGGAGCTTGAAAGAAATGTGTAATCTTATGTGATCTAAGATTTTTTGTTAAGTAGAAAGTTGGTTATATTTTTGGAGAGATTGAACAAGCCTTGCTGCCTTGTTCTTCTTCATAAAGAGCGATTCCAAAATTGTCAGAGAAGTTTTAGTAGAAGTAATCAAGGTCTGCAGTATCAGGCTCTTGGTGAGTTAATGTAGGCATTTTACAATATTTGTAGGTTAGGTAGAGATAAGAAAAACAAAATTTATGACTTAGAGAATTTTACTAAGTAACAAATATAATTGTGAATATTAAATTTGCAAGGGTAGTAGATAAGAACAAGGGTTATAATATGAAGGTGTCACTGAAGTAGTGCAAGAGTGTAACTAGATTGGTTGGGGTCACTACTGTGACTTGGGTACTGAATACAACTGTAATTTGTGATACAAATTATTGTGTAATATAAGTAAGAACCAAATATAGAGGTCATCTAAAGCAGAGGCACATCATGTAAAGTAACTATGATTGTGATTGGTTGAATATATTAAAAATCGAAAATAGTATCAGATTGAAAAAAAAATTTATTAAACTTCTATTTTTTTTTTTCTTATGAATTTTTGAAAAATGTTTTTTTTTTTGTTTTTTTTATAGGTTCTTTTTATTTTCTCTCGCAAATCAACATTCGAATATAAAACTTAAATTTTTAAGCTAACCTAGCAACTTACAAAAAAATAGATATAATTTTTTTTATATATATTTTTTTTTTTTTATACATAAGTTTGTATATAAGCAATACTAGAGACAATACATATTTTTTTTTATAAAAACTTTGCTGAGTTGAGAGTAATAAAATTAAGTATAGTTTATAATATAAGTATTCTTTTTTAATAGTGTTCTATTTTTTTTATTTTATAAAGGTTACAAGAATTATATTTATAATCTTTTTTTTAGTGTTTGGAGATTGGCAAGAAAAAAAAAAAATAAAAAAAAAACGAGAAAAAAAAAATGAATAAGGTTACTTTTTGGTTATGTCTGTTATGCTGTTTTTTCAAGCATCGCTTCTTCAAATACCACGTTTGGTGCCTCATTGGTTGCTGTGGGTGTTGCTCTCCTGGGTGTTGTTTCTTCAAGTATCATGTCTGGTGTGCTTCTGGTTGCTAGGGATATTGTACCTTCTGTTTTCATGTCAATATCAAACCTCATATCAGATGAAAAGCGTAGTCTTCTTTTTGATGTAAATGGAGCTTTAGAGGTTCCAATACAGGATTTTAATGATAATTGATGGCCATTAGTTTCGAATATCTGGACACAATAGGATTCACACAAATATGTGAATGGAGATATTAGAAAGACCTTTTCCTGCCGTTTTATGAAACATAAAACATCAAGTACTTGTTAAAAGGAAAATGTTTTAAATGAACAATGCCAAATAATGTAGATATGACCATCTGGCCTATTTCATGCAAAAATTAAAGTTTTTTGGTTTGTTGCTTTTAAGATGGTCTGAATAGAATGCTATAAAAACTTTCCCAACTACACACGTACTCTATTAGAAGTTGATAAGATAAAGTGATCAAAGGCCATCAGGAGTTTGATTGAACAAGAAGCAATAAAAAATTATTTCCCTCTAGCAATCACGGCCACTGTAAAAGAATATGCAACAACTATGTTAGGTCTTGGTGCAAGTGTGCATAAGTTAAGTCACAAAGAAGTCACAAATATTAAATATAAGGTTCATGGACCTATGGAAGTGCACCTTATTGGAAATTCAGATTTAAAATTAGATATCTCAGAATCCATATCTTATTTAGTAAAGCAAAAGTATTTGGTTGAGTAATATTGGTTTTACAATGTTCAACTAAGGGAATTGTGTTTGTGCATTCAAAACAATTAGAAAAACTTGAACGCTATGGGTGATTGACACTCATCGATTCGACTCACAAGACAAACTGGTACGATTGGCATTTGTTCACTCTTTACATTCATGATACTTATGGCTGCTGGAATGTGGGGGCTCACTTTTTTGTTAGCAGTGAAGATAGTGACACAGTATCGCATGCATTATTGGTAATCTGTAACAAGTACAGTTGTTGGTTTCTCTGTTACATGCTTTCAGATCAAAGCAGTATTGAGGCTAAGAGCATTAAGAAGGTTTTCTGTAGTATAACTGCTAGTAAGCAAGAATGCCAAATTATATTTTGTGTTATTTATGTTATGAGAATGTGGATGCAAAAGATATATGAAAAAGAATTCCAGGACATTATGATTACTGCAATGCATAAGTGAACCAAGATTGGCTGTGAAAGCCTTGTTCAAAATGCTATCAGTCATTGCTCTGTTCCTACTTTACAAAATTATGTTAAGAGAAATTATGCAAAAAACATGAAACAATAGGGTTTGTGGGCATATTAACATTCCTCTTTGCTTTTACAAGTTACATTCACGAATCCATTGAAATCGTTTTACAGCGAAATAAAGAAGGTAACATCTTCTCTACATGGTTTAATTTGTACATTTAGAATTTAGAAATCTAACTCTAGTGGTAACCTTTTTTTGGTTTTTTTTTTAATCACTTGCTCAGTTCTAATTTTTTATATTGATGCTGTTCATAGTATCATTGATATCGATTACAAAAAAAAATCCAAATCAAAAAGTGCCACCTTTAACTTTCATATAAAAAAAGTGTCTGCCTATAGTGTTGAGAACGATATTATTGAGGAAATCTGTAAGTTTCTCCTTCCATTTCAAAAATTACTTGCTAAAGAAGCTTGCGCTGTTAATAATAGGCTGGAAAAAGGAAAAGATACTCTGAGTTTAATCTCTCTCAATTGTTATTGCATATTTTGCAATCGATACTTGTTGCTGTGTAAGCATATTTTTCATGAGCATATGTATAGCAATAAGCTATTAACTAGTGATGTATGGAAGGCATTTCAAGAAATGTTTGAAGAAAATGGGTTTGAGATATATGAAAGTCAGGAATCATTCATAGAATATATGCAAACTAAACAACAAAAAGAAACTGAAAATCAGAGAATTGACATGACTGAATTAACTAAAAGAGTGCATGATAGATAGTGGAATATTGAAGAGACCAGTAATATTGAAAGGGTAAATGCTTATATCTCAATGTTAGATGCCTCCTTAAATCCAATTATTTTGCAATTTGATCAATTGAATGTAAAAAATTAAATTGATTAGTATTTGATATTAATAAAAAAAAATTTAAATATAATAAATACTTTTTTAAATATTATGTTTTTTTTATTTTAAAAAAATTACTATTTTTATATAATAATTTTCTATTTTCATAATAATTAATATTACAAAATCCATTTATTCTAACTATGATCCTAATTCTAGTTATGATGGTCAAAATAGAGGCATCTTAACTATATATAGAGGGAGTGTCAATAGAAACCAAACAAATCATTTTTAAGTAAATTTTTTATAAACTTTAAAGTAAAATATCTCAACAATTATTAAACAACTTTGATAAATTTGTTATTATTTTAATTTTATATAGTTCTATAATTAATTAAAAAAAAAATTTTCAAATTTGGTTTAATAGTTGATTAGATATTTTAATTTAAACTTTTAAAAAATTTCACTAAAAACCATTTGCTTAGTTCCTATTAACACTCTATATTTTTATTAATTTAAACTTATTATTTTTGCTTACATATTTTTTATTTTATTTTATTTTACCTTTTCAATTTAATTAAAACTTATTACTTTTCTCTTAGATTATTCTATTCACTGTCGGAGTCATTCTGGTAAGAATATCAAAGGCAAATATTTCACATTTTTATAACTGATTTAACTATTCTTTTCAACAAACTCTTTGAATCAATATTTACGTATCTGTTCATTTATATTCTTATTTTCATTTATTTAGTTAATGATTGTCATCTTTAAATTTCAGAGTTCTATTTCTCATATAGACATGTTATTTTAGTCAGTAAATATAAAGACTTTAATCACAATTGCTTTTCGAATTCATAGTATTTTATTACAACTTTATTTTTTTCACAGTAATTTGTTAGTGAGTATAAAAATCATTTATTTGTCTGTGTATAGTTTATAATGTTCACTATTACACTATATCTTTAACTTTATTCTTGTTAACTTAGTAGATTTGTTAACCAGAATATTTATCAAAGTTTATAACATTCGCCTTTACTTATTGTAATTACTATTATACTATTCTTATTTAACTTTACTGACTCATATTAATTTAATCAGGTGGTATAAAGATCTTTTTATTATTTAAAAAGTTATTCGAGTTCATAACATTATTATACACTATATATCTCATTCACGATAATTTATTTAGGTTTTGTTAATCAGTATTTAGATAAGCCATTCAAATTTATAGCATTTACCATCATCTGTTACCTTTTTATTGTTCACGCTAATTTAATTTAAGTTTTAATTTAATTTACAGGTTTAAGATCTCTTATTAATCAGTTTTGAAACAAGATTTTTATATTGCACCATGGTATGTGTGAAGGTCTTTTGTCTTAATATATTGTCACTATTAATATTTAAAAGATTTATATTCTCATTGTGTTTTAGTTTATAATGATATCATTTACCTTTACACTATCCCTAATGCTTATTTCTATTTTATTCATGGATTTAGTTTGTGGGTTAATTTACTTTGCATTATGGTTAGTATAAAAATCTTTTATTTTATTGATGCAAATAAAATCTATTTAAGTTTATAATATCTACTGTCTCATTTGACATACATTAATTTTAGTTGATTATAAAGACAGTATTTACTACTGCACTATACTTGTGATTTAGTTTTATTTATTTAGTTGGATAAAGATTTTTTTTTTTATTTATTTAAATATTATTCCTTGGTTTTATTTAATTCAAATTAAATAGAATATTAATATAATGCTTATTTTTTATCAAAATTTTTTATATGTTTTAATAACTAGATAGATTAAAATTTTATATATATATTTTTTTTTTAAAAAAAAAAATAAATAAATAAATAAATAAAGCCAGGTGGACATGTTTTTCTACAGTATCATTGTTACAAAGTTCAAGATATTAATTTTGACCTTTTTTAATGAATAAAATAATCCTTTTTAAAAAAAAATTTATCAATAAAATTTTATATAATTTCTTAAAAACTAAATTTTTAAAAATTTAATTAAGTAGTTCAATAACTATCCAAGAAATGCAATAATTTTTTTTTTTTGTTTTAATACTGAAGATTTATGAAGTTAAATAAAAAAAAGGTTGATCTAATTTGCTTGGATGGGTGTCAGATATCTTCGCTCAAAATTTTGCAAAATTTAAAACACCTATTCATAATTACTGTAACAAGCACTTGTAAAATAATTTTGAATAAAAATATCTTGACAACCATCCCAGTAAATTTGATGAACTTTTTTTATTTTACTTCTATAAATCTTCAGCATTAAATGAAAAAAAACTTCATCGAATTTGGTTGAATGGGTGTTGAGATACCTTCACTCAAAGTTCTGTAAAAATTTAAAATGCCTGTTCATAATTACAATAACAAGCACTTGTGAAATGACTTTGAACAAAGATATCTCGACAACCATTCAAGTAAATTCAATGAACTTTTTTTTTCTATTTCTATAATCTTCAGCATTAAATGAAAAAAAGTTCATCGAATTTGCTTAGATGGGTGTCAAGATATCTTCGCTCAAAGTTCTGTAAAAATTTAAAATGCCTATTCATAATTACTATAATAAGCACTTGTGAAATAACTTTGAATGAAAATATCTCGACACCCATCCAAGAAAATTTGATGAACCTTTTTTTATTTTACTTTTAGAAATATTCAGCATTAAATGAAAAAAAAGTTCATCGAATTTGCTTGAATGGTTGTCAAGATATTTTTATTCAAAGTTATTTTACAAATACTTGTTATCGTAATTATTAATAGATATTTTAAATTTTTACAGAACTTTGAGCAAAGATATCTTGACACCCATCCAAACAAATTCGATGAACTTTTTTTTATTTTACTTATAGAAATATTCAGCATTAAATGAAAAAAAAGTTCGTTGAATTTGCTTAGATGGTTGTCGAGATATCTTTGTTCAAAGTTATTTTACAAATACTTGTTATCATAATTATTAATAGACATTTTAAATTTTTACAGAACTTTGAGTGAAGATATCTCGACATTCATCTAAGCAAATTCGATGAACTTTTTTTTATTTTGCTTATAGAAATATTCAGCATTAAATGAAAAAAAATTCATCGAATTTGCTTGGATGGTTGTCAAGATATCTTCGTTCAAAGTCATTTTACAAGTGCTTGCTATCGTAATTATGAACAGGCATTTTAAATTTTTACAAAACTTTGAGTGAAGATATCTCGACAACCATTCAAGCAAATTTGATGAACTTTTTTTTAGTTTATTTCTAGAGATCTTTATAATTAAAATAAAAAAAAATTTATTGTATTTTCTTGAATAGTTAATGAAATACTTTTAGTTTAATTTTTTAAAAAATTTAATTTTTATAATTTTTATAAAATTTGATGTACGCAATTAACCAATCCTCAATTTAATTTTTCGACCAATTGCAGTTCGTATCACGTGATGTGCCTCCACTTTAGATGACCTCCAAATATAGTAATAATAAATTGTGTTGAATGAATATCTATAAATAGGTTGATTACAAATGTTGGTGTAAATTAATAATATATGGATTTGGAAATGATTGTATAGTTACATGAAAAACATGTAAGAGAAAAAGGGGATGGGGTAAAGACAAAAAGTAGAAAAAAAGTTTTGCAAGAGAGTAAATATTAAATTTGTTGTAGTTTGACCAATATTGAGTCAAAAAAACTTCGTTTAGAGCTTGTTTTGACCAGGTGACTGTGTATTACAACTTTAATTAAGAGTATAGAATAGGTTAAGGCAGTAGAAACTGCAAGATGATTAAAAGTTATAAACTAGAGGCCAAAGACCGTCAGTACAATTTTTTTGATGAATTTAAATTATCAAAGCTTAATATTTGCAGTATATATGTAAAATAATGAGCTGAACAAGTTTACTAAGAGTTCAGAACAGGTTGTCTTAGTAAAATAAATAGTTATAAGTGTTTTTAGATAGATGAATTTTTTAATTAATTTTTGTGCACTGGATTTGCAGAAAGGGTTTTTACTATATAGTCTCTATTTTATATACTTATACTAATTTTTATATAATTTTATCTTATATTTATACTGACTATTTTATAATATTTAAGAGTATATTTATATATATTAGCTTGTATTTTTCTATCTTTCTAATTATAAACATCTTGCAATTATTGTCTTTTATATATGAATACTATATTTGGAACTTTCAAATAGTCTTTCTAATTAGTGTTTTTGTAAATTTTTTAATACAGATCAACTGCAGATCTGTTATTAATTTTATTTGATTTGTACTACAAATTATAGCTAATAAGTTAACATTTTTCTAATTAATATCTTACTTAAGTTATGTTACTATTTTTAATTAAGTTAATATCTTACTTAAAACATACAAGATTTAATATTCAATATTTATCACTAGTAGGAATTGAACCTTGGACTTGTCACTTGGAATGCAACAACTTGACTATTTTACAAGTTGCCACATTCTTTTTTCTATATATCTTTGTTATTTAGTTTATTTACTTATTTCTTTAAATAATTTTTATAGACCTTTATAAATTTAACAATATTATTAAAAGTTTTTTCTACTTTATTACTTATAAAATTTTAAATAAATCTTTAATTCTTCAATCATACCTAGTAGTCTTATCTTGAATTTGTACTAAAATCTTTTGCAACATTAATAAGTATTTCTTATATATATATAATGTTATATTTTATATAAATGCTCTGAATTCCTATTCAAGATAATGTAATTTAAGATTACAGATATGCTAATCTAACTAATTGTTAAGAGATAATCTACTATACACAATATACTTTTTAAATTTCATTATAAGTTAATAACTTATTATTTCAAACTGTTACATCTCTAAAATTATTTTTTTTATTTGTACAATTTACTAATTTTTAATATAAATTAATTTTTAATATATATAAAACTTAAATTTTTATTAAGTAGATTAAACTTAGTTATTAAGTAAAATTTATATTTAGTATAAAAAATTACACATTTTAAAATTTTTAAATGTTTTTTGAAAAATACAATTTTACCAAACATATAATTTTATTGTTAACTTAATATCTTTTTAACTAAGCTTTATATAACTTTTTAAAAAATGTCTATAATAATATGCTACTTCACTTTATTTATTACATTCAACATGAAAATGAATAACAGATCAAACCAAATCATTATTGTAAAATAATAGCAATTTTGAAAATTTATAAAAAATCAAACTAACTAGATTTGATTGTTAAATATAATGGACATTGTTTACATAATCTTAAGAATAAGTTATATAAGCAATGATCACAGAAAAAATTTAAAAAAAGAAAATAAATAAATAAGCAAAAAATAAAAGTGAATAAAAAGAAAGTATATAAAAAAAAACAAGTAAAAAAATAAGAATAAGTAAAAATAAAAAAAAAAGTAAGAAAAAAGTAAACAAAAATAAAAAATAAAAGGGTTGGATAAAAGAGAAGATCCAAAACTGACAAATTAAAATCAAGCAACCATCTCACATTATCGCCTCACGTTAGAAATTCGTGTGTTTGAGCCTCAACTTGGACAAACTCACATTGGTCCCTCATAGTTCATTAATAATTTAAGAGGTCACGGCATTGCTTCAACAAATCCATCTGTTAAAAATATATTGTCATATAAACGTATAGTTTAAAAATTAACAAATCATGATTATATGTTACCAATAATTTAACAACCAATAAATTAACACAGAAAAATGTTAAAATATATATCGTTAAATATTGAAGATATGTAGTTTAAAAAAAATGAAACATTTAAAACCAAATTCACTAAAGCATATACTTACCCACTAATAATTCAAGAAAAAGTAATGTACATTATAAGTTTGTAGGCAGCATATTAAGATCACCATAACGGTTAAAAATAAACATAATAAAGCTTATACTTACGGGCTAAAAATTCGACAGAGGCATTTGTTAAAATATAATTTTAAAACATAAATATAATAAAGCTTGTACTTACTCGCTAATAATTTGGCAAATTCATTTGTTAAAATATAATTTTAAAACTAATGCAATGAGACTTATACTTACAAGCTAATAATTTAACAAAAATATTTGTTAAAATATTTATTGAATGCACATTTTAAAAATAATAATTTTAAATTAATTATACTAAAAGTAATTTATCTATTTACCACCCAGAGTGGGATCTTACCGCTTAGATTAATCAATAAATTTGAAATATCGGATGCAACACAAATTTTATTGCAAAATTTATGTATAACTTTGTTAGAGCTACCATGCATTGCAATATCTGGTGTGATCCAATTTTTTTCATAATGAAACATGTATTTATGTCGCATGATTCTATAAATAATATTCTCTACATTATTCGTCACGCATGATACCAGATGCAGCACTGTGCCAAAATGCATTTTTTTAAGCAGAAGAAAATTCACCTGGGTGGTAAATATATTTTTTTAAAAAATGAAATTATGCTTACCAACTAATAATTTTACAATAGAAAATATTTATTATAAAGTTATAATTAGCATAACATAAAAATCAAGTGAATTTTAGTAACTATATACTTACATCCTAATAGAAGAAAATATGGATATAAATTTGCAATAGTATTATTTAAAACTTTAGAGACAAATATAATGAAGTATACAATTACCCACTAATAATTTGAAAGAAATATTTGGTTAAACATTGTAAAATACATATTTTATAAATCATGAAAATTTTTTAAAAAATAAATGTTATATTTACTCGCTAATAAGTTGGTAGAAATATTTGTTTTTTATCAGATACAAAACTATCAAATAATGATTTTAAAAACTTGTGATTCTTATATTTACCAGCTAATAGCATTTGTTAAAATATTAATTGTTAGATATAAAAATGGATAATTTAAGATAATAATATTAAATGTAACTCATTCATTTACCGCCCGATCTTACCACTTGATTAATCAATAAATTTGATATCGGATATAACAAAATTTATATATACTATCCGGTGTGATCCGATTTTAACATAATGAAAATTAAATCACGTGTATTTGATAATAATTCTATAAATGAGTGCTGCCAAATGAAAACCCGGAAATCTAAAAATAGATTACTTATGGAATTCATAATTGTCTGTTTTCATTTTGTATAACACTCAAATAACTAGATTATTTATCACTCATGTAACACTGTACAGCAAAATGCTAAAATGCTTTTTTTTTTAATAGGAAAAAATTCACAGGGCGGTAAATGATTTTTTTAATAATTAAATTTATGCATACCATCTAATAATTTAGCAGATAAAATATTTATTATAAAGTTATAATTAGCATAGCACAAAAATCAAGTGAAATTTTAGCATAATAAATTCAAAATATAAAGTTTATACTTACGGCCTAATAATTCGATAGAAATATTTGTTTAAATATTGTAAAATACATATTTTGAAATTTATAATTATACTTACCCGCTAATAATTTGATAGAAGCACATGCAAAATATTTATCAAATACAAAATTATCAAATAATGGAATTAAAAACTTGTAATTTTTATATTTACCAGCTAATAGTTTTACAAAAGCATTTGTTAAAATATGAATAGTTAGACATAAAAATATATAATTAAAATTATTGAACAGTAAATTTATAAATAATTATAATGAAGCCTATGCATACCAACTAGCAATTTGCAAGAAAAAAGGTGGATTGTAAAATGATTAACGTAATTTAAAATGAAATAAATTTCAGAAACATGTACTTACTCTCTAATAATTTGTTAACAGCGTGTACATAATGTTATAAATAGCATTTATTAAAATTTATTAAAAATTTAAAAAGAAATATAAAAATTTATACTTACACTCTAATAATTCAAGAAAAAAAATATAAAATTATAAATAATATCATTCGAAATCATTAAATAAGAAATTTAGCAACAAATATGATAAAGCTTATACTTACTCACTAATAAATTAATAGAAACATTTTTTAAATATTTATTACAGACATATATTAAAATTATCAATAATAATTTGAAAAACAAATATAATGAAGCCTATACTTACGTGCTAACCATTAAAACAAAGATATATATTATAAAATTATAAATGAACATTATTTAAAATTATAAATAAATGTTTAGAAACAAATATAATAGAATTTATACTTACTTGCTAATAATTTAATAAAACAAATATGCATATAACATGATTTAAAATTAAATAAATATTTTAAAAACAAATAATAAAGCTTATGCATACCACCTAAAATTTTGACAGGGTAAATATATTTTATAAATTATTAATAAAAATTATCCAAAAACAAATCTAAAGAAGCTTATACTTACGGCCTAATAATCCAATTGTAGATATTATAAAGTTATAAATAGATCATTTAAAACAACTAAATAAAAATTTAAAATAAATAAACTAAGCTTATACTTACTGTCTAATAATCCAATAAAAAATGTGCATTATAAATTAATATTAAAATAAAAAAGATTTTAAAAGCAAATACAATAAAAAGTTTATATTTACCCACTGATAATTCAATAAAAGTAAATATGGTTATAAATTTATAGATAACATAATATACGATCAAATAATTTTTTTAAAAAACAAACACAATAAAGTCTATACTTACATGCTAAAATTTAACAGAGCCAATGTTAAAGTATTTGCCAAAGAATTTTAAACTAATATAATATTGTTTATACTTACGAGCTAATAAATCGACACAAACATTTGTTAAATGCGCCGTCATAATAGTTTTATAACAAGCATAACATAGATTATACTTACAAACTAATAATTCAACAAAAAATAAGGTGCATTATAAGTTTGTATATAGCATATTTTAATATCGTTAATAACAGTTTCATATATAAATATAATAAAGCTTTACTTACCGACTAACAATTTGACAAAAATATTTATCAAAATATTGAATGCGCATTTTGAAAATAATAATTTTAAGATAATTAATTATATTATAGTAATTTATTTATTTGCCACCCAAAGTGAGATCTACGACTTAGATTGACCAATAATTAATTGATCCAATTTTTTACATAATAAAATCATATATTTGATATTACGTGTTCTATAAAGAATATTTTCACATTATTTATCACGCATGGTGCTGGATGCAGTGCTGTACGGCAAGATGCCAGAATGCATTTTTTTTAAGCAGAAGAAAATTCACCTGGGTGGTAAATATATATTTTTTAATAATGAAATTTATGCTTACCAACTAATAATTTGACAGGAGAAGATATTTATTATAAAGGTACAATTAGCATAACACAAAATCAAGTGAAATTTTAACATAATAATTTTTTAAAATATAAGTTTATACTTACCGACTAATAGTTTGATAAGGAATATTGGTTTAAATATTGTAAAATATGTATTTTGAAACTTATAAATAATAATTTAAAAAATAAAGCTTATACTTACTTGCTAATAATTTGATAGAAATATTTGTTTAAAAATACACTTTGAAACTTATAAATAATAATTTAAAAAATAAAGCTTATACTTACCCACTAATAATTTGATAGAAATATTTGTTTAATGTTGTAAAATACATTTTTCAAATAATAAATTTAAGAACTTGTAATTCTTATATTTACCAACTAATAGTTTTACAAAAGTTTTGTTAAAAGATGAATCGTTATATATAAAAATAGGAAAGTTATATTTATAACACCCCTATATATTACCCTATACTAATCTCTAACTCAAACAAATATGATTATTAATATGGGTTTGTTATAACACGGTGTTATAAATCTAATATTCCATAAAAACAATAATTTTAACATTATTGTCGTTATGTAAAACGTAATTTATTTACCACCCAATGTGAGATCTTACCACTTATATTAGCCAATAAATCTTACAAAATTTATGAATAACTTTGTTAGACTACTGTACAACGTTGCAGATTTTTACATAATTAAAAATTAAATCACATGTATTTGGTATTAAATGATTCCACAAATAATATTCACAACATTATTTGTCACGCATGGTGCTAGATACAACACGTATGGCAAAATGTTAAAATGCATTTTTTTTAAGCAGAAAAAATTCACTTGGTGGTAAATAATTTTTTTAATGAAATTTATGCTTACCAACTAATAATTTCACAAGGGAAAATATTTTTCGTAAGTTTTAATTACCATACAATAAAAATTAGGCCTACCGAATAATTGATTGCGTTAGAAATTGCAATATTTGAACTCAATTAATTGATTGGTGGCGCAGCCATAATGAGTCGATTAATGCAATTTTAGGTATGATAAATCATTTGCGTGACGAATAACGATTAACTAATATGATTAATTAGTAAATTCTTATTGTCACACACAACGATTCATCACACCAATGTGGCTAATTACAAGTATTATTTTGGTTACGATAAACAGTTATAATAAATTATAATTGAGTTGCAATTAATTTTTCGGTACCCCTGATAAGATCAAGTAAAATTTTAGTAACTATATACTTACGCCCTAATAGAAGAAAATATGAGTTATAAATTTATAAATAGCATTATTTAAAACTTTAGAGACAAATATAATAAAGTATATACTTACCCACTAATAATTTGACAGAAATATTTAGTTAAACATTGTTAGAATACATATTTTTTGAAAATCATAAATAACAGTTTTATAAAATAAAGGTTTTACTTACTCGCTAATAATTTGATATAAACACATGTTAAAATATTTATTATATACATTTTTTAAAATATTTATCAGATACATTTTTTAAAATATTATCAAATAATGATTTTAAAAACTTGTAAGTCTTATATTTACCAGCTAATAGTTTTACAAAATATGAATCGTTAGATATAAAATTGGACAATTCAAGATTATTAAATAGTAAGTTTATATATAATTATAATAAAACCTATGCATACCATCTAGAATTTGCAAGAAAAATTTAGAATGATTAATAATGTAATTTAAAAATAAAGTAAAATTTTAGAAACATTTACTTACTCTCTAATAATTTGGTAACAACATGTACATAATGTTATAAATAGCATTTATCAAAAATTTAGAAAGGGAATATAAAAATTTATACTTACTCGCTAATAATTCAAGAAAATAATATAAAATTATAAATAATATCATTTGAAATCATCAAATAAGAAATTTAGCAACAAATATGATAAAGCTTATACTTACTCACTAATAAATTAATAGAAACATTTTTTAAATATTTATTACAGACATTTATTAAAATTATCAATAATAATTTGAAAAACAAATATAATGAAGCATATACTTACTTGCTAATAATTAAAACAAATAAGTATATTATAAAATTATAGATAAACATTATTTAAAATCATAAATAAATGTTTAGAAACAAATATAATAAAAATTTATACTTACGTGCTAATAATTTAATAAAAAGATACGCATTATAAAATTATAATAGAATGTAACATAATTTAAAATCAAATAAAAATTTTAAAACCATATAATAAAGCCTATGCATACCATCTAAAAATTTGACAGGAGTAAATATATTTTATAAATTATTAATAAAAATTATCCAAAACAAATCTAATGAAGCTTATAGTTACGGGCTAATAATCCAATTGGAGATAAATATTATAAAGTTATAAATCGATCATTTAAAATCATCAACGAAAATTTAAAAACAAATATACTTACTCGCTAATAATTCAATAAAAGAAGATGTGCATTAGAAATTAATAATAAAATCGAATAAAATTTTAAATGCAAATACAATAAAGTTTATATTTACATGCTGATCATTCAATAAAAGAAAATATGGTTGTAAATTTATAGATAACTTTTAAAAAACTTAATAAAGCCTATACTTACTGTCTAAAAATTTGACAGAGGCATTTGTTAAAATATTTGCCAAAGAATTTTAATCAAATATAGTATAGTTTATACTTACAGGCTAATAAATTGACAGAAGCATTTGTTAAATGCATATTTTAAAACTATTCAATAATTTTTGAAACAAATATAGTATACCTGTTATAATTTAATAAAATAAATATATAAAGTTGTAAGTGGAATAATTTAAGACGAATGAAAAGTTTACAAATAAATATAATAAACCTATACTAAAAGAATAATTCTAAATAACGTAGAATGCTGTATTCAGTACCCCCGAGTACAAATCAAGTTTAGTGCCGTGGTTTTGACATATATCTTGGGTACTGAATGCAATGCTCTACGGTAAATAGCTTAAAAATAAATAATAATTAGAATAAATATAGTAAAGCTAATATTTCGATTTAAAAAAAGTATTATAAAGTTATATCATTTACTGATTTAAGAATTACTCGCTAATAATTTAATAAAAGAAATATACATTATAATGTTATAAATAGCATAGTCAAATAAATTTAAAACCAAATATCATAATGCTTATACTTATCCACTAATAGCTGTAGAAGCATTTGTCAAAATATTCGTTAGGTGCATATTTTAATGAATTATCAATTATAAGCTTAAACATAAAGCTTATACTTACATGCTATTAATTCAATAATAATTCGGAAACAATTATAGTAAACTATGCTTACCATCTAATAATTCAATAAAGACAACGTCAAAAATGTGAATCAAGGTTGCAAAGAGAATTTTAAGTATCATAAAATGATATTCTAGTATATAACAAAAACAATGAAGTACATACTCTCTAATAATTCAATATAAAATGCGTTATATAAATGAAATGTAATTAATTTAAAAATTTTGTTATATGTTTAATAATGAACTATTATAAAACAATGAATCAAATTAATTACCTTTTCTCTTCGAGAGGCGAGGCAGTTGTCAAGTAAACATTTAAAATAACAATAATAAGAATTAAAATGATGTAATTTAATTTCATTGTGATTATTAGAATGAATTATTATTAGCTGTTAGTGAAATGATAATTTAACAATAATTTAACACCTTTATCACCTTTATCGAGCTCAAGCTGTATTTATAATTTTTTTGCAAAAATCTTTGTTAACGAATGCCAAAGTGGATAATTTTCAGGAAGAATTTTAGACCGATAAAAACTTATGATTTTATTAGACTAATCATACCAATCATCTCAAAGTTTTTAAGACTATACCTAAACTACAGTTGATATAATTTAATTGATGATTGCCAAAAACCTTCCGAAGATAAATCTTTTTGGCTGTTTTTAGGAAAATTCACCATACCAGGAACGTAGTGGATTTAATCTGAAACAAATCTTGCTGTAGTCAATTTAGTATATGGATTATAATGATAATTCAGCTTCATTTAGATCAAACCTATTATGAGCACTACTATGTAGTTAGATTTGTTCAATTCGAGTTTCGCTTCGAGCACACAACCTTGATTCTAATTGGATGTAATAATTGAATGTAAAATTTTGCCGATCTTTGCTTTTTTTGGCATTATCGAGTTTAATCAAAATCTGTGTTCGGTTATGCTTATTGGAGAACCCTAAATCTCCCCACCACTTCACTATCAGAGTACTATAAATTGATTAATAATAAAGATACTCCGATATGAGTGCGTGAGAGTGAAAACCTGGAAACCAACCATATGTGAATAATTAGTAGAACCAAACAGAAGTGGTGGGGAAAATTTGTAATTTCTGCATATTGCAGATCATCGTGTATAGCGTAAACAAATTTCTTAAAGCGTTTCGTATAATTTTACATGTGTAGAAGATCATGAATAATTTTAGTAATTCTACAATTCTACCCACATACGGATTTACTAATTTTCCCCATGTTCCTATTTGCCGGAATTATTAGCACCAAATTACATGTCATTTTACCCTTAAAAAGCTAAGCTTAATGTCAGAATTAATAGACAATTTTATAGCAAAATCTTGCAAGGAATTTTTTGATTAGTACGTAAAAGCGATTTCTTAGGCAAAATTTTGAGATAAATGAGTCTTTTTAAATACAAGCGATTGTTTTTTTCAATTTTGATATTACGCCTGATCTTGTCTCTGATTCGCTGTAGATGGATCACGTTATTGAAGATTGTCAATTTTATCCAATTGGGAAGAAAATTTGGTAAATTTACATGCAGAATGTGCAAAAATTACGTTTTTGATATTCTGTAAATCGCTTTAATATTAAATTCAGACCAATATAAATTGACCTAATGCTAAGATTACATCGGACTATTACAAAGATTCGATATTCGATATATTATAAAGAAGATTAACTATACCATGTTTTCTGATAATAAGTTTCTTTTGGATTTCTATAATAATAACGCTAGCAGATAACTACGGCAGATTATTATAGAAATCCAAAGAAAACTTACTATTAGAAAACACGGTACAGTTAATCTTCTTTATAATATATCGAATATCGAATCTCTTTATAACGTTCCGAAGTAATCTTAGCGTTAGGTCAATTTATATAGTTTTAAATTTAATATTAAATAGATTTACAGACTATCAAATAAGATAGCTCCGTACGTTGTCACGCAAAACCAGGAACGTGATACATGAGGTGTATCGGTATTGCATTTAATAAATATATAGATTGTATGGTAGCATAGATCTCCGAAGGAAAATAAATTTTTAGAAGCATATATAGCATGACATGATTAAAAAGATTCAAAGCATACCTGCTTTGGAAAATATATCGCCTCCAAGCTCCTCTAAAGAAATATTTCAACCTAACAGCAGGATGGAAAAGGATCTGAGACCCGCGGTTAGATGGTTACACGTGTTTGGTGTCTATGAAATATGGTTATACTATACACAAGCAAAGTGGGGTCTTTCTCCAGTACCAGAACCTGTTATCCCATTTATTACCAAAAATCGCCTAAAAAAAGCTATTTATAGTTTACAAAATGGCCGCAATAATAACAAGGAAAAAAAATAATTTACTTAAATTCATCAAAATATAGAATGTAGGCCTATATAATGTATAATTAGCAATATTGATAATAAAGTACGCCTACTCGGCATCCCATGGTAATAACACCGGGAAAAAAAAAAGATTCAAAGCAAACATTTAATTTGTCAAAAATTTACCCAATAAAAAATTTTCCTAACCGATTCACCATTTCCTTAATTCTAGCTTAAATACGAATGTTGGCCTTTATAGAAATGAGTTTTAAAGAATTTTGCATTACTTGAATGTGTGCTAGGTAGTGAAATCGGTCTAATGGCGAGTCAGTCACTCCACAATCCAAATTCTCGTGTAACCTACGGTTAGCTTAGTCGAAAAGAGGCGTTTAGATTTGGTCGATGGTTTAGGACCGTAGGTAAATGTTTCTTCTTTACTTGTCTTGTGGTTTTCTCTGTCTTGAGCTTTCTACTAACTTTATCCTCAATTATCTCACTACTTCAGGTAATTGAACGACACGTATAACCTCACTATCCTCAGTCTTCGGGATAAGAACGATACAACCACGGCTGATCCTGGTACTGTAGGATACAACAGCTGGACGGAAGGTAACATTACTTTGGGATAGAACAGATAATTGTAAGAAGCGGGTTTTTACGGTCTGGGGACTTGGAGATTAGTTAATGTAGCAAAGGAGACGTTTATGTATTTATTATATAAGGGGTCGGTTATTATTTTAATAAAGCAATGTTCTGGATCTCCCCCTCTCTAGGGCCTTTTTGGCCTTTATTTATAAGAGCAATTTACTACATACATTTTCTCGTTCTATATTGACTTTGTCTATGACTGCGTGTACTATAACGTTTAAGACTACATCAGTATTCCCTCCCTTTCTGACTACCTCACTTACTTCGCCCTTTGATCAGAAAGGACTTTTCCTATGTTTCGGTACTTTCTGACGATTCTGACTTTTCTAGCCGGATCACCCTTATTTGGTTAGCCGTGTCACGTGTCACGTGTCACGTGACTTAGCCTGATTTGAGAATTTTCCCGTCAAAATTTAACTACCCCAACAACACCATAAAAAATTTTCGGTAACACAACATTTTGTACTACATACCGACCAATAGCATTTTACATACTCAATCACGATTTTTATACTAGATTTTAGCCAATAGTATTTTATATATTTTACTATATACTATCGATTATTATATACTGAAACATTTAACTTAGTGTTACATTTAGATCACTCGAGTTATCACTACGTATCGATTATTACATACTGAAACATTTAACTTAGTGTTACATTTAGATCACTCTACTTATCACTAGTATTTTAGTATTTAAATAAAAATATCGTTAGAATAAAAAAAAATTCTTTTCTTACAAAATGATTCCAATGTTTAATGGCTTATTCAAATGTGATCGGTGTGATAAATGTTTCGATAAAGCTGCTTTTGTTAGTAAAACTGAAAAACCTACGAAAACATGTAATGAATGTCGACAAAAAATTTTAAAAACTTACCATGCCACGAAGTCTAATGATAATTCACTTTATAATTCGAACCCTATTGAACCCAATGAAATGAAAAAAAAATTATTTGAATCCATTCTTGAAGTCGGAAATAATGAATTTGTTGAAAATGAAAATTCTGGCATAGAGTTTTTGTGCAAAATATCTATTATTTCCTTAAAAAGTGAGCCTCATGAACTTGGAAAGACAATTGCTGAAATAGTAGGATCTGTCAACGGGTATTATTACATGTAAGTGGTATAATTATATTTGGAATTAACAAAATAATTTATTTTTACTAATAATTATATTATAGTTATCATATGGTTTATAAATCGAAAAAAAATCCTCATTAGTATACATTTTGGTATAATTGCTCCCAAAGTTGTACTTTAGCCAAACATCCCGAAAACATAAAGATCTTGATAAGCAACGTGATAGAGAATATATTGAACGATTTAATTGTACTGGTGTTCTAAAAATATTACTAGATATGGAAATGAATGTAGCAACAATCGATCTTCAGCATAACTTACTTCATAAGCGTCCGGATAGATTTAACACATCTGATGATATTAAAGCTGAAATAAAAAAAAACCTTCATCAAATGCCCGCAGATATTTTCAAACAATTAGAACAGCAAAATCCAAATCTAACACAAAAACAAGTTCATACATGGTGGACTTATTTTTTAAGAAAAGAGTATATTCATGATGATAATCAATTAAGTTCTACAAAAATATTAATAGAAGAAAACGAATGTAAGGTTATTTTAAGCAACAATCAGAATATTCAATATTTGGGTTTTACAACATCATTTTTTGAATTATTAAAAAACAATAAAGAAATAGTCACAGATGTTACATATAAAACAAACACTTTAGGATATGAATTATATTTAGTCATTGGTCACTATAATGGTTCTGGATTTGCACTTGCATATTTGTTTATCGAGGGGTCTAAAAAAAATGATGGTGCATGAACAGATATCTTAACTTTATTTTTTCAATCCTTATTTAATCTGGGATTAAATAATATCTGTTTTTTTTTAACAGATAAGGATTTTGTGCAGGTATCAGCTGCACTAAGAACTTGGTCAAATGTCAAAATTCAATTTTGTTTTTGGCATCTAAAGAAAGCACTTAATAAACGTCTTGCTAACAACACATATCCCAAAACAATTAACTATAGTTCGTCTTTAGCATATCAAACATTTAAATTTATCAGCATTGAATTTTATCCAACACCGCCATCACAATTAAATTTAGTACAAAAAAAAAACTTTTGCTTTTGTCTTAAAGAGTTGCATTCTAATATTATAAGCATGATAGAAACTCATATGCACCTTCATCTGTCAATTCCAAATGCTAGTGGGTTTTATTTGTCAGCAAGTGAAATTTGGGAACAATCAACAAAAGAAATTTATGAATTCTGTGTCAATTATGATTTAAGACTCCTTTGGACTTATTTGTAGGAACACTGGTATTGTAAAGAAATCTGGAATCTGTGGGCCTATTCTGTATATAGCAAAATTTGCATATTTCATACTACTATGTTGTGTGAATCATACTGGAAAGTTCTTAAGCAAGATTTCTTACCAAAATTTTTTAGACCACGACTTGATTTATTAACATATATTATTGTTACTCGTTTAATTTCACATCATGTACAGCAATATAATAAATATTACTATAAACGTGAGATGCCTTCTTGGAGAAAGGATCTAAAAAAGGAGTGGATTATGTTGAATAAGAAGAAAATTAATAATAATTATGTAACTGATGTCGAAAAGTGGATTTGTGGATATGCCAGATTTTTGACTAATCGATTTTTTTTGTGTAAACACTTAATTCAAACATCGCAATTTACAATTAATATATCATTTTTTAAAAATGTTCAATGATAAGGAATTTATCCTTTTTTATTTTTACCATCACAACATGATGTTTAACAAGTTGAATCTTCGATTATGCAATTAATGTATTCTAATACAGGTAAATCTAATTATTATTATTAATATATAGTATGATACTC
>CAJVQA010001893.1:0-23761 GCA_910591915.1 Cetraspora pellucida
TAGTTTCTTGACAATGTCTAACAGAAGCTATACTTCCCTCTTGGACACCGCATATACCCGTAAGGGATTCCCTGTGCCATGTCATCATTATAGTGTGAAAATTAAGAAGGCTTTCACCTATAACAGTATAACGGTTATGATAAAAGATGTTTTTATTTCAGTAAAGTAGTGTTATCAGTTGTACAAAGCTGTTCAAGATATAAAATATTGAGATTTTTGATTTGTTTTTAAAGCTAATATATTGTAAATGTTGTAATAAAATTAATTCTAGTAATTAAAGGTTGTATAATATAGTGTTTGGCTTTAAAATATTAAAATTAGTTATCATAAATATATATAAGTATATTAGTAATTGAATAATTTTGAAATTTAAGATATATTTATTTGGGCCATCAATAATAGAATTGTGATATTGAAGTATATTAATAATTATCTATATTGAGATTCCTAATAAGTTAGGATTGTTAAATTATAGTAAGAAGTTAGTGATATGATATTAAAGTTGAATGTTCCATATATTGTAAACATTATACAAATATAGATTAAGCACAGTACTATTAAAAATTAAATATGCTAAATAGAATTTGCATTTGGCTGTTGTTAAGTATTTAGCAAGAATGTTGTTGCATGTAAAGTAAAACATAATAATGTTGTATAATCTATATTTATGTATAGATATAGTAACTATATTTATTATATAAATAATTTGTTTATCTGTAATTTTCTTTGTACTAGCAATGTTTGTAAGTTGAAATGTTTCTTTTTGAATAATTTTAATTTGTTGAATTTGTTTATTATTAAGTATAAACTAACAATCTAAAAACTTAAATAGTTGGCTAGCAGATATAAATTCTAAGATAAAGTTAAAAAATTAAATATTAAATATAAATGAATTAAAAATAAAGACAGATTTGGTAGCATTAATCTGAATATTGGCTATTAGGTAAAAAGATGAAGCAGTTTGTATAATTTGTTTTAGTTTTTGTTTTGTTTTTGCTATTTAAAATATATTATCTATATAGGCTAGTACCAATGTAGATGCATAGAAACTTTGAGATCTGAATAGTTAAAGGTAGGTTTTCCAAGTTGTAAATAATAAGTAACCTTTATATTAAAATGCAATTCTGTAGATAAGTGGATCATAATAAATATGGCAGAATAAGAGAGTTATTGTTTTTCTTTAATCTATTTTATTTTTAACTATATATGAGTTGGTTAGGCCAAAGTTGGTAATTACTTTATTTTAGCAGTCTGTTTATAAATTAGTAAGTATGTTAACTAGCATAGATGGCATATTAATATGGTTAAATGCTTTTTTGAACAGGTTCAGATTAACTAAGTTATATGCTTTGCTCATATTTTGAAATATAAATCAAAGCTGTTTGGAGTTACAAGATATATTTTAATTATATTGTTTAAGATATGTATAAGTATAGCTGTACTATTGCCTAACAGAGCAATATAATTGTAGAGTAATAAGATCTTATATTTGGTAAATATTTGGTTTAAACAATTTGTAAAAAGTTTTGTATATAGTTTTTTGGCATGTTCAAGAAAGCTAATATGTCTAATGTTGGTTAAGTTGCAGTCAAATATAGGTTTTTTAAAAATTGTGAAAATTCTATTTTCTTTTTATTGTTTAGAAATTTGGTTTGAAATAATACATCTATTTAGTAAAACTGTTATTGCTTGAAAGAAAACTATGCCTGCATATTTTAACATTTTATAACTAATGCCAGAAAGGCTATAAGCCTTGTTGTTTAAAATATGTGATAATCTTTTAGTTATTTCAGTAATAGTAAATTTTTTAAAAATATTATTATACCAATAAGAGTTAATGTGCATTTTGCAATTATATTCTTTTTTTCAGTTAGATTTAAAGTTTTTTGGTTAGTATGTCTAAAAGATTTCTATTGGTCAAAGTGTTGTTGAATATGCTATTTGATGTTTTAAGAGTTAGTAATTACATTATTGTTTGTTCTAATGTTATCAAATTTGACTGGATTCTTGTAATAGTTAAATATACTATTAATCATTAATTTTGGATTTGATTGGAGTTTGAAGCATATTTTAGTAATATTATCATTAATCTGTTGTCTTATTTCTTTGATATTTTCTATATTGCAGGCATAATAGATAGACTTCTATTCAGTTTTAGTAAGTACTAACCAGTTTGGCAATAAGTTGTAATTAGTTGGTAAAGGTGAAACATTAAGATAATTAGATGTATTTATTTGATTAATAAGATGATTATATTGATATAATATAGAGGTAGAGTTTTTTAATAAGTATTTGACTTGTTTAATAATATTGTCTAGTTTCTTAAAATGTTAATATAAAGATAATGCCTTTGTAAAAAAGATATTTTGAAAGTTTTTGACTATGAATTTTTTATTGAGATATGTTGTATAGTAGCAGAGATAATGCTATTTTGAATTTTGTACCAAGAAGATTCTAGTAATTCTGAAGTTTGTGTACTAACTAAAGTTTTATTATTATTAAGATTTGAAGTTACTTGATTTGCAAATTGTTGTTATTTATTTTTATTTATATTTTTATATAAGAATGTTTTTCTACAGGTTTTGGTAGAATATCTGAGTTTGTTTATATATGCATAAGGAAAGTACCAACAAGAGTTTAAAATTTTATAAACACTTTGAGTACTTGTATCAGAATTATTTGTGATAAAAGAGTTAAGATATTGAAGAAGAAGTTAATTAGTCTAGATGTAATCTATGCTACTTTGGTATCTGTTACTTTACTAAGTAAATGTTAAGTTATTGGTATATGTAGCTAGGTTATACATATTATTGTATTAAAAAAAATAAAGCAACTTATATTTAATTGATAAAAAGTAAAAGATGTTATCAGAAACATTGAAGTCTACTAGGATAATAGATTGAATATTTAGTATATAGGCTTGTTGAAGCTATTATATTATGGTGTTTTGTACTGACAGTCTTAATTAAGTGTTGTTATATAGTAAATAAACTAAAATAATTCTGAATTTAAAGTCATGTTTAAAAAGAATGTCTACTGCAATGGCATATTCTGAAAAGAAAAATATTTGTAAATATAAGTTTTTATAAACTTGTGAATTATAACAACTATGTCTGTTTTAGGACCTTTAGTATATAACTACAAGTATATATAATGTTTAAATTTATATAATTTGATAATTAGATTGTTGACTGCAATTTTGGTTTCCATTATACTGATTATACTAAGATTGTTGAAAAGACAGTAGTCTTTTTATACTTGCTGTTTTAAGTCTTCATTAAATTCTCGAATGTTGTGTATACTAATTAATAAGTGAAATTAGTTATTGCTAAACTGTATTTCTGAAATGTTGGAGTTTAAAAAATAATGGCTATTATAATTTGATGTTGTTTGGTTTTGGGATATTAGGATAAGCAATGTTTATAGGATTTATATTGAATAGGATTTATAGCTATATGATTAGAAATAGTAGAATTTATATTTTGTTTACTTTATTTTTTCTTTATTAATAATTTATCTGTATAGAAAATTAACTTTTTTTATATATTGCTATTATTTTGTTGTGTTTATAATTTGTTATATTATGTCAGATAACTTTTTTTTTGATATTAAACTAGTTTCTTTTAGGACTAGGGCTTTATTTAGTAAATTAGAATATAGGAACTTGCAGCTAAAACCTCAAAAAAGTTACCTTATATTAGAGAGTACAACTAGCTATACATACACTTTTGGTATCTAATTTAAGTAGTCTATCAATAGTTCTATACTAGCTGCTATACCTGCAACCCAACTAGAAGCATTGCCTATTTAAACTCTCTGTACTGCAATCCCTACTGTGTTACTAGATCATTTCTGATACAAATGTTAGTCAAGAAGGTCTAGATACTCTTATTCATATCTTTAGAACCCTATATTTTATTTTATGCAATGTATTTTCAGAAACATTGTTACTAGAGCCTTCTGTATCCTACATACAGCTGATCTAGTTTTATATAATGTGCTATAGTTACCTAATACTTGCAGTCACAGAAGTTACCTGTTTAACTACTACATTACACTATTCTACTCTTGTAAAATTTATCCAAATTCTGGTATCTATCTTTTTGACTTCTTTTTTTCATTCCTCTACTATTCAACTTAGAATTTGACAGACTTCTCAGACTCTTCAAACTCCCAATTCAGATAGCTCAATATAGTATACTTTATTATCTTTTTTTCTTTAGCAGTCTGGTTGGTTATATGCTTTTTTATATATTTTTTCATTTGGTTACATCTGCCTATTTCTTATTGGAGTTTTCTAGGCTTCCATTAGTTCAATAGCACCATCAAAGGTTTGTGCTACCTTTTTAGTCAGAAAGTTCTAAATAAGCTTCTGTTTCTCAGTTTCTTGGTTTTCTATATCTGGTAGTCTTATCATAGGTTTGCACTTGAGTTTTATGTAATACTGGTTATTAATATTCCTCTATATAGAAGGGTGTAGTGACTTAGCGAAGTAAATAAGTTGTTATTCCTTCAAGTAGTAGATTGTGAGTTCAAAACTTATTGATAATAAAATTTGAATAATCACCTATATAATATATAAATGGTATTATGACAACAGCATTCTGTTAATCAGTTAGAATAGGATATCTGTAACTATGATTACACCAGCATGACTGGCAGGTCTGGGGCATTCATGTAATCTGTTATACAGAGGAATACAAACTGATACTGGATGATGCA
The DNA here is from genome assembly GCA_910591915.1 of Cetraspora pellucida. NCBI lineage: Eukaryota > Fungi > Glomeromycota > Glomeromycetes > Diversisporales > Gigasporaceae > Cetraspora > Cetraspora pellucida. Next base: position 4,723 of record CAJVQA010001893.1, read on the forward strand.
AACCTAAAATAAGTTCTTGAACTATATAAATCTGTAGAACTAGGAAGCTAAAGCTTACTTAGAAATTCTGAGCAGTAAAGTAATACAGATCTTTGATAGTACTACTATAAAGACTAGATCTAGAAAATAGATACCAATATAGAGGAATTGGGCAGGCAAGAACCTTAGATAAGAAGTATTACCAACCAGGTTATCAGAATTTAGACCAGAAAAAAAGAATATTGAACTGGCCTCAATATACCAAGAACAGGTCACAGTCCTTCTGAACTATCTGAATTAGAAGTCTAAGATCAAAGTAGGAGTATACTAAAAGTACTAAGGATATGCTGTAAAGTCAGTACTAGGGTCTAAATAAACTCTGTAAGGGTAGTTCTTGTTAGTATTCTAAAAGTGAATAGATAGTTAACAATAGGGAGCTCTCTGCACCTTACTGGCAGATGATATACTCTAAAATGTATAATGGCCTAGAAATCAGTACAAAAAAGATAGGTATCATACTGCTTAGACAGTATACTAGGTAGATATATACAAAAAGTTACTTGGAGTTACATTATAACAAGATGAATGATCAGAGAGTTTAAATAGATAATCTCCTAGTAGATTATAGGTATAGCATTTAGTATAGAACCCTAGAGCAGACTATTTAAATAGCTGATCAAAAGTTGCATATGTAACTAGTTGTACTCTCATCTTTGTAAAAATAGTTGTAATAACTAATCCAATAAAAGTCAATAAAATATTATTACAAAGTATGGCCTTTAACAAAAAAAAAAATTTTTTTATGTATATATAATATTACATTTCATTTAAATACTCCAGACTCCTAATGATGAATAGAACCTAATTAATTGTATCTAAGATTACAGATATCTAAATCTAACTAATTAACAAGAGACAGTTTTTCATAACACAGATTAATTTTCAAATTTCATCATAGATGGAATTTGAATTTTAGACTTGCCACTTAAAGAATAACAACCTAACTACTATACTAGAATCATTATTCTCTAGATAACTTTTTTAATACTTTAGTAAAACAAATAATAATATATATAAATATTAAAAATTTGCCTCTTATTTAATAAACTTAGCAGATATTTATATCTTATATAAAATATGTAATAAACAAATAAAATAAAATTTAGAGTTTAGTAAATATATTTTAGTTATAACTTATTGTTTTTATTTTTTATAAATAAAACAAACTTAAAAATACTAAATTAAAGATTTTTAGGAATGTTACAACCCAGTAAAATAGATAAGTTATCAACTTTCAAGTAGTAAATTGTGTATTCAAATCCTATAAATAGTAAAAATTTGGATAATCATCTATATAATATTTATATTATAACAATTGTTTCTAATGATTAGATTAAAATATCTATAATAATAGTTATACTAGCATAACTGGTAAGTTATAAAGCATCTGTGTAATAGGTTATATAAATATATACAAATTGACATCAGATAGTGCAAACTTTAGATAAATCTTTGTAACTATGTAAATTTATTAAAGTTAAGAAACAAGAAGTCTATTTAGGAAAACCTGAATAGAGAAGTAGTATGGATCTTTGATAATACTATTATAAAAGCTAGACTACTGGAATGAATACCAAGATTATAGTATCTGAACAGACAAAAACCTTTAATTTAAGAGTTTTAGAAGTATTACCAACTAAATAATTAGAACAAACTAAAGATAAAGGATATTAGGTTGATCTAATATACTAATAGACTGGTCATAATTCTATATAAACTATCTGAATTATGAGTCTGATAAAAAAGCAAGAGTATACTAAAGAACTAGAGATATGCTATGAAATAGATCTTAGGATTCAAGTAATCTTTATAAGAATATAGTGGTTAAATGATATAACTCTAACTACAACTATTGGTTTTATTATAGTGATACTAGATGAGTTGTAAAAATGAATACAAAAGGCTATAGAAGGTTACCTCAAGGATAAAATAGTCTTAATACTAAAATGATAATCTGAGTATGACCTAGTAATGTTAACAAAGATGCAGGTTCAGAAGATTTAAAATAAAACATTCTAGCAAAAATGGTAAATATAGCAATTGGTAAAAAACCTTTAAACAAACTTCTTAAATAAGTAATATAGAAAAATTATATGTGTAACTAATTGTATATTCTTTTTGTAGTAGTTTATAAAATCACATTATCCAAAAAGTTATTAATAAAGTCAAAAGATCAAAGAGATCATCTTAATACTAAAAAAAAATTTTTAAATTTTTTTCATAAAAATAAATGAATAATCCAAATAATAAGATGTGTATAAGAACATATGATCAACTAGGTCATCAGAATCATCAGAAAAAAAAAATATCATACCAGACCATCTAGATTGAAAATTTGAGGAATCCTGTTAGTTCTAAATTGCAGTTAATAAGAGATAATAGAGAAGATATCAAAAAAATAGATACTAAAGTTTAGATGAACTTTATAAGAGTAAAAATAGTGTAACATAATAATTTAAGGTTAACTCTGACTGCAAATGTTAAGTAACAATAACATGTTTATGAAATACAGAAAACTCTAGTAAGGATGCTTCTGAAGATACATTGCATAAAATAAAGTATAGGATCTTAAGAATATAAGTAAGCATCTAGACCTTCTTGACTGACATGTGTAACAAAGATGATCTAGTGACACAGTAAGAATTGTAATACAGAGGGTTTAAATAGGCAATGATCCTAGTTGAGTTGCAAGTATGACAGCTAGTGTAGAACCATTGGTGACCTATTTAATTAGACATCAAAAATGTATGTGTGACTAGTTGTACTTTCTAATGTAAAGGTGCCTCCTTTGAGGCCTTGGCCGTGAGTCCCTATATCCTAATTACTAAATAAAAAGCCCCAGCTCTAAAAGAAACTAGTTAATATAAAAAAAATAAATTAAATTAAAGGTTTTTTATACTTTATATTTAGCATTATGAATTAATCTATAGTATTGAACATTATAATTGCTTGACCTTAAATAAGAATATTTAGAGCCCTTAAACCCATAATATTTAATATTAAACAAATAAAAATAAAAATATAGTATAGTTTTTAAATAAATGTCTTTAATATTATTTATATAAATAATTTTTCTAATGTACACAAAATTTAGATGCTTTGGTATAATGCTTGGCAATTTTTTGACTGTTTTATCTACTCTAAGAATTACTTTTTGATTTATGTGCATTTTTAAATCTTTTATGCTTTTAATCCATTCATGAAGTTTACAATAAACACCCAAGCAATAGACATTTTCGTGGATCAGTATTCATGCATTGTTTAGCTGATTCAATATAGCAATCTGAAATTCTCGATACGAATTCAGACCGCAATTCATTGCGTATAATACTAATTACAAGATTTTCATCAAAATGATAACCATCAAAAAGGTCTTTGTCAACTTTTATGAGTTATTTTAATTGTACTTTTCAGGAAATCCCAGGTCCGAGATGTAAGATTGTATACTTATAGTAATGCCTTTATCTTGCAAACTATTACCACTATGAAAGCCTACAAAAATGTATGTATCCTGAATCATGAATTTTACGTAAATCATTTGAAATGTCTTCAAATAAATGGAAGACAGCGATAAAAACGACGTTGATTCTGTATTTCAAAAATGATAGGTCCGTTTTCAATAATCTAGTGTTTGAATGAATGTACAGAACTGTAGCAATCGTTTAAGTCAAAAATTATAAAAATAAACAATCCATTTTTGAGATAATATTGTTCTTCGTGATATCAATTTTTACCATAAATGTGTTATTAAATAGTAAGAATGGCTGATTAACTTGAGGTTTAACCGATTGCTGTGGTTCATAGTATTTATTTAAGTACAAAGTTATCAACAATAATGTTCTATTCTTGAAATATTTGAAGTCATGCGATTTAATATCTGTTTCTTATTAGGATGCTAACATTTAAAAGCCCCTTGGGATTGACAATTTCAAGTACCATCAAGGCTAGTCATCCAGGGGTTATATTGAGCTCTTAAATGTCAGCTCCCTTATTAATGGGATACGGTTTGAATTCTAACCATATGGTTATTAATTCGAAATCAGTAGCTTCCAAATTACATTAACACGCGTGAATTTACGGCCGGAATGAAACAGGAGAAACCGTCAATGTTACACATTAATACTTCACACGATGTAGTTAATCAATAATAAAATTATTTACTTTGAGTTTACGTACTCTAAAATGTATTTTATGGATATAATCCCTCGCCCCGTCGGACACACGGGGTGGTCAAATTATTTATATGTGTGATGGATATAATCCCTCACTTGGTGTAACATTAACGGTTCCTCCTGTTTTCACCTTTTTTAGTTACGTATTCATTTAATAACGATAAAGGATTTTCCATAACGATAACGATAACCGTATTTTGCGGAATAAAGTACCCCTCGTGTCAAATATTGTAAATCTCCTTTCTGAATGCTTGTTATATACTAATGTGACGTGTATTAATTGTGATATTTAATTTTTTATGTGTAAAAAAAAAAAGCTTTATTCCGCAAAATACGGGTAGATTATAATTTTTATAATAATATAAACTGTATCATTTATTCCTGATAGTTACGAAAACATTTCTACTGAAAATACATAAAGTATTTGTATTCAAAATATTGCCTGCCAGGCGTTTAGAATAATCATTCATTGAAATGGGCGACACTTATCAAAAATGCAATACTAAACATCGTTATCAAAATATAATTGAGGACGATGATCATAAAGCATCTCGTATTATTCAAACGGCATCTGAGACGAAAGATTCAAATATAGTGTTTCGAGCTGGTGGGTGCTATCTATATGGAACTGGAGTTGAAAAGGATGAACATAAGGCATTCATTTATTTTCAAAAAGCAGCAGAGATGGGGAATTCTAATGGAATATTTGCACTTGGTAACTGTTATTATTATGGAATTGGAGTTGAAAAGGATGAACATAAGGCACTCGTTTATTGTCAAAAGTCTGCAGAGATGGGGAATTCCAGTGGAATATATGCACTTGGTACCTGTTATGATTATGGAATTGGAGTTGAAAAGGATGAATATAAGGCATTCATTTATTATCAAAAATCTGCAGAGATGGGGAATTCTAATGGAATATTTGTACTTGGTAACTGTTATGAAGATGGAATTGGAATTAAAAAGGATGAATATAAGGCATTCATTTATTATCAAAATTAGCAGAGATGGGGGATGCTCGTAGAACATTTCAGGTTGGATATTGTTATCGATTTGGTATTGGAGTTGAAAAGGATGAACATAAGGCATTCATTTATTATCAAAAATCAGCAGAGATGGGGAATGCTAGTGGAATACAAACAGTTGGGTATTGTTATCGGAATGGAATTGGAGTAACGAGGGATTTAAACAAAGCCAATAAATGGTACCAAATGTGAGTTATTTTTATATTGCCATGATAACTTTATATATTTCTTTTTAATAAATGTAACATGAATTACTAGAGAACGAAAACAAATATCAAGTAATTACTTATTATTATTGATTATAGTTAGTTGTCAAAATGATTCAAATATAACGATATTAACTTAATTTTCGTTAGTAACAAACGGACGAACATATGAAAATTTGGTTATTGATGATAATTTAAAAAGGATACTAACTGAAATTGAATACCCATTATCTTGGATTCCTTATAACGAATTTGAAAATATACAAAAAATAGGGCAAGGTGGATTCGCGATAGTGTATTATGCTAAGTGGTTCAATCGAAATCAAAGCATAAGGATACTTGTTGCACTTAAATTGCTTCGTGAATCAAAAGAGAATTATGAAGAATTTGTAAAAGAGGTAAATGAATTTATATGTTAGCATGTTTGACAATTTACAATTAATTTTAACAAATTAATTTTAACAAATTATTTTTAAAACTAAAGTTAAAAGCATATTGTGATATTGGCATTGAGAATCCAACGTTTTTAAGATGCTATGGAATGTCAAAAGATAATATTTCTAAGAATTATGTTCTTGTTATGGAAATAGCAGCAGGAGGATCTTTAAGTAGCAAGCTTGCCTCTGTAGCACAAACGGAATGGAAAGATAAATTAACTTTGTTGTACTGTATTGCTTCTGATCTTCAAATAATCCATTCTCAAGGACTTATTCATCGAGATTTACATAGTGGAAATGTTTTACTAAATAGTTTAAGTAGTGCATATATTGGTGATTTAGGACTTTCAAAACCAATAAACGAAGACTCAAATATAGAAATTGATGGTGTTTGTGGAATTTTACCATATATAGCACCAGAAGCTATTAATCCAGAAGGTAAAAATAGAAAACCATATACAAAAGCATCAGATGTTTATTCATTTGGCATAATTATGTGGGAAATTTTATATGGAATACCAGTGAATACGTTTTATACAAATTATTTGGTTCACATTTACAAGAAAAAATAATATTTGATAAATCAAGGCCACCAATTGTTGAAGAAATATTCAAAGAAATTTTTGAAAAAGTATTAAAAGAAAATTTTGAAGATACAGAAACATGTTATGTTAATTTAATGAAACAATGTTGGGATGAAGAATCGGAAAGACGTCCGTCTGCAGACAAAGTCGTAGAAGCTTTTACAAAATGGAAAAATGATGAACAAATTTTATTAAAATTATCCAAGTCCAGCGAGAGATTTAAGCAAGTAAAGAAGCAAGTAAGAAATGAAAAGATTATTTGTTCTGATGAAATTTATTCAGATAAAACTTATTCAGATAAAATTTACTTTGGTAAAGTTTACTCTGATTTAGTAAGCGAGTTAATTCTGTTTAAATCTTTTACAAAGGATTCCTTATAGTTTTATTGTTTTTGAATTTCAAATTAATTTATGTAGCTGAAATTTCGTTCTGAAAATTTTTATTAGAAGTCAAAATGCAATCATCTTGAGTCATTTATTGTTTTTATTATTTTCTCGAATGTTTTAGATTACACATGATCTTATGGTTTTATTGGTTACAATCGAAAATTCCTTGCAAAATGTTGGGATAAAAAATATTTTTATTATCACATTACCCAGAACTTAATCTAACTAAAGATGCTGGTAAAATAAAAAGTTCTATCACCAAATCTCAAATAATTCCCGAAAATTAATTGTCAAATTGTCACATTGCCAATAATCTGTAATTATGGTTACTAATAATCTATGCGACAAATAATTATCGGGAATCTGATTTTCGAGACTTTGTGCTAAAGTCGAAATGAAATAAAGCTTAAAGTAGTAATTGTTTGTTGAATTAGTGAAATTAATTTTACTAATACAGTATAACCTCGATATAACGAAGCTCTGGAGCTGGAGGTTTTGCTTCGTTATATCAAAACTTATTAGTAGTTTCGTTATATCAGGGCTAATTTAAACATAAAAATTAGAAATAATCTTCGTTATCGTTATTCGAGGTTCGTTATATCGAGGCTATACTGTATCTCTAAATTTAAATCAACTGGTGTTTGTTTTATATGATTTAACTAGAGTGGCAATACGTCACACTGGTAATAAGTAATAATTTTTAAAAGATTAAAGATTGATAAAATTTTAATTAATATAAATTGTCATATTACAAAACATAGTAACCGTACTGGTGTCGTTTTTTTCTTAATTTGACGTCAATTAACAACTGACATAAATTGAGAACTATGATAAAAAAGGATGCATCGTTTGGTACAGTACATGCCTTAAAGTTTTACTGTGCCACTTACCCTGGTACAAACACCACGTTTAAAGAATATTAAAAGGTGTTTCTTTAATATGATGGACCTTGTTTAAGTTATGATGAATCTTTAGTTTCTTTTACGTTACATCTAATTGTTAAGTTTATTATTAAGTTAAACTAGCTTTCTTGTAAAATAATTCGTAGCATTACTAAAGATGCTGACGAATCGAATCGTCTCAATGCATTTTACAGCATGCGACAAGTTACGACTACGACCAAAATCACATGATCTCATTGCTTCATAATTATAATAGAAGAGGGTGAAACCCGCTACGTAGATTACGTTAGGATGAAATCCGCATGTGATCTGCGTAGCGGATTTTACTAATTCACAACGCGTGTTTCACCCTGTCGTATTATAATTAAAAATCACGGTGTATTTTTGCCGTAACTAATTAATCAATGTTGTAACTAGCCGTAACTAATTAATCAATGTTGTAACTAGCCGTAACTAATTAATCAATGTTGTAACTAGCCGTAACTAACTCCATGTTTAAACCTTCTTTATAATGAACTCTGGATATGATGATCTCAAACTTTTTAAAAAAGCGACATGGGTTTTTAAGAAAAAATAATTTCTATAACGATCCTTTTTTTTTTCTTCAGTTCATTAGTGCCCGTGCCTGGCACTTGCAGAACCCTAATAAAAACTGAACCAAATACAATAAAAACGAATTTCCATTATATTCTATGCTCCGCTCAGTAGCAACAATGGAACCTCATAAGTCTCACAGTTGGAATACCTATTTCGACAAAACACCACCAGAGGATTATCGCTTTTTAGATTTTACCATTATCGATTACGAGAAGCTGATTTTTCCTTTTCCTTCCAGAAAGAGTCTAACAGACTAAAAAAGAATATTGAAAATATCGTGAATAATGGATCAAATGGAATGAAGGTGGCTGCCAAACAGTTGCTCAGTAGTTTTAAGGAAAGTTTTATTCGTTTTTCTATAGTTATTTCTTTCAGGGAGGATTTATACGACTAGGAGGGCTATCTTGCGCGCTGGCCCATTTGATGGATTGTTGTTACTGCATGTCGAGCTCATAATGAACTCTGACTCTTTGCGGGAAAAAGGAAACCCACACAACTACGATGGCATCTTGCGGTCCTGCGTGTCCGTTGTGTTTGCATACAGATAAATTTTTTATTACACTCGGACGCGACATACTAACTTTTTTCATTAATTCAGGGACATCGGGAATACTTCACAGAAATTGACGCGTTTTGGAGGGAAATCGAATTACATGAAAGAGTTACAACGCGTTAAGGTTTTTTATTTACTATTTATTTGATCTATTTACTGTAATCAAATTCATGCTCATACTGACTGTATTTTTTTTTCATAACTTTAGGAAGAAGCTTCAAGATCAATTATGCACGATACTATAAAATTTTTTCGATACTGCGATTGGAAATGCACGTTCCACCCTTGAAAATGTCAATAATAGACTGGTAAGAACATATTTTGTGTAATCAGTAGAAAATAGCAGTTGATTACATTGTTAAGTGTTATTTTGTAGATGAGCCCAAGAAAGCGTTCCAACAAGGCCATAACACAAAGCATTAAAAAAAGTCAGTATGAAAATTACAAAATATTATTTAATAACGAAATAGCTTATCTTTTTTTTCTTACCTTATTGATACTACAGACTAAATTCAACACAGTTTCCTCAGCTGACTTGGTTGATACAAGTTGAAACTGAAAGTGATATCGAAAATGGGCCGTAAATGAGATTGAAGACGACTATTAGAAGGTTGAAATCGATATCAACATTATCATAAAGCAGCTAGAGAAGCTACCCACTGTTAAGGTATATGTATTAAATGATTCATATACTTTACATTGATTTATGCGCATGAATCTGCATGAATGCCCACCCATAAGTACGTATATATATGGGATCAATAAATTTAATCAAAAACTAGGTGCTTGAGTTGCTTAAAGAAAGTTAGAAATAATTGCAGTGTATTGATTGACTAGTGCATTAAGTATCAGATTTATTTATATTAATGTAAATTTTAAATTTCATTTCTGCCGAATTTTTACAACTTCTGTTCTTTAGTGGAAAGTTGATAATATTAATGTTTCACAAAAATTCGCCAATATCAACAGATAGCAATTGATAAATTAAAAAATAATAATGGGCTTATTTGGAATGACACGTTTGAGATATTGTAGGTATCGTTAGAGTTGGAAGTCTGGATGCAAAATTCATTTACTAAACATTTACCCTTTGTAATCATACTTCAGGGCACCATCTTCGATTATCGTGCTTAGTTCTCCGTGTCCATATCCAAATTTTACAAATATAAAATGACACAAAATTATTCAAGCAAGCTCATACCAACTTCAGAAACACATGGTTCTATCATCAATCTCAAGTGCTCTATTGGAAGCATCAAGAAAGCACGCTATTGGTGATGACAGTTTAATGTCTTGGGCAAATTTGGTTTCGTTTTTGAAATAGTTCTGATTTAATAAGGTGATCCGAAATAAAAATTACAAATTCCGAAATTAAGACGAAAATCCGATATAAATCCAATAAAATCCAATACATCTGATATTTCTGATATTATCCGAAATATAATCATGAATGGTGCGAAGTGTTGCCTATCCTATTCAACAGACTATTTATATCAATTTGAATAGCATATTTCAAATGCTGTTGAATTTCCAAAACCGATCCTGTCAAAGTCGATAACTTTTCATATCTAATAAGAAATTAATTAATATAATAGTTTATAATGCCTTCAAATCTGATGACCTTTAAAATCTTTTCACCATGCATATCGGTTTTGGCAAGTTTAACAGTATGTATCTTTTAATGAAACGTTCAATTCTTTAATGTATATATTGTGATTCTAATTATTTATACATATTCCAAGTGCACTGATAAATTAACGATATTTACATATATATAAGTAGTTAATGTGCGAATTTGAATACTGTTAAACTCCCAAAAAACGATATGCATGGTGGATAGATTTTATCAGTATTGAAAGTTATCAGATTTGAAAACATTATAAACTATTAGGTTCATATAGCGAAAGCAGACGTGGCAGATTAATTTTTTATTAGATTTGACAGGACAGGATCGGTTTGACAGTAGGAATCTAATCGTTTATAATGTTATCAAATCTGATGACCTAATACTGATACAAAATCTGTCAACCACCATATCGATATCGATTTTGTGAAGCTTAACATTACTTGACAGTGAAGCTGCCCGGATGTGCGATTGTTTAATCAACGTATCAAAAAAATTTCACACGATTTGGGTAACGTTTTTGAACATGACCATCATAGTCTCGGACAATTTCAAGCTTTTTTGGATTGAGCCTATAATATGGGCAATTACGGACATTTCGAAAATTTGCATGTTGGGCGAAACTAGTATCGTCCGGATTTCGGATTCAGATTTGGAGAAATATTTGGGTTTCACCCGCAACATTAATGTATTGTATTAAATTAATTACAATTAATAGTTGCAATATGTTGTATGTAATGCTATCTTTATAAATGGGGTGTGTCAGCAATAAATCTTTAAACAAAAAATAAATCAACAAAAGCATCAAGTTTAGTAAAAATTTATCGAATTTATTTTTGCTTAAAATTTAAAAAATTTAGTTAAAAAAAATTTGGTAGTTTTCTACTCAAATATTAAAAAAAAAACATAATTGTGCTATGAAGAAGTAACAAAGGAAGGTTATAAGTGTATGCTACGAATAAGTAACAATGGAACCTTATTAACGCGCACGTATTGAACGTTCCTGTAATAAATATTTATTTAGCACGTAATGACTTTCCTATAATAGTAATAATTATTTGACGTGAATTAACGTTAACATTTCTATACTTAATACATAAAATGTTTCTATAGTTAAAACAAATAGAAAATGTGAGCAATTTAAATATCATATTAATTATCTCCCTAAATGCAACCTCTCTAAATATAACCCTTCTAAATGCAATACCTCTCTAACGCTAAGTACAACCTTCATCCTTAACCCAAACAGCATAGCGGGCTTTTATTGTAATTGGCTGATTTTTGTAAATCATTTCATGACATTGCAAAAATATTATTGGTTAATTGAAATCGGATTAATGATTAAATACTTTATATGAAACCAAATTGACAGTAATAAATGATTAAATACTTTATATGAAACCAAATTGACAGTAATAAATGCATTACTACAAAATCCTAGCAACTCAAAACATTAGACAATCATTCTGGTACAAACAAAATCCTATAATCCAAGATCTTGTAAAATATACTACTGTATGGATTAAAATCAAGAAAAAAATCAAAAGAAAAAAAAATTAGGAAGGACGAACTCTAGAAAACTAATAAAAATTTTAAACCAATTTTATCTATATACAGTATAATACTAGTTAATTAACACTAAACGAACTCTAACCTCAATTCTAAATTAAAATCTTAGACGTAGTATTATGTTCATTACTTCGCATCACTAATTAATTTTACCATCTGTCTTTAGGATAATAAGTAAAGTAGAAATAAATAGATTAGCGATGTTAGATTTGCGATGAAACCCTTTTGAAAATACAGAAATACCGGGCTTAATAGATTATATTCATGCTTATTGACTAAATTGAAATGCCTAAACATACCTCTCATCTAACTTCGCGGATTACCGAATTACCTTGACAGTTTATAAAGTAAGACGTGACCCTTCTAATTTTTTTCGTCTTACTTTAAATAAGATTTTCATTATAAGAATACAGGGAATAAGATTTCATTATAAGATGATCTTCAAAATCAGCCAATCATAATAAAGCCCGCTATGTTAGCCCAAACATACACCGGGTTCCACAAATACAATTTTTCTTATTGATCTTTAATCAAATTGTAAGGTTAGTGAATTAAAGTGTTAGAGTGTTCTCAGGTAGTTCCCTTAACATAATTTGCCAATAGTCGAGATATTACTCGGGCTATTCTCAGGAATCTCCTCAAACATGCTCTCTCATTTATTATTTAGGGGTTTAAACGTTTAAAACTTGCTTCATAGTTCCGGGCATAATTATGTTGGTCGTGGGCCTGAATTATTTTAATGCCGGTTTAATTAAACGGTTAGCACGATTAAATGATTAGAAAAATTATTATATCGTATATCTATTTTATTATAAATAATTAAATAATCACCTTACAAACGTTAAAGAATCCGTTGTGGTATGGCAATTGTGATAGAAGGAAAATTTTTGTGGATCAAAATTTGATACGCCAAGCTTTGGGTACTAAAGTTTTAGGTAATTGGGTAATCACCTTTTTTTACGTTCCTTTAATTTGCACATTATTAATACGATTTATTGGAATGTAATAACATTCCATTTATTTATACTACAAATAGTATGTTATTACGTGCCTCTTTAATACTATAACTTAGCACGTATTAACGTTCCAATGTTTATACATTAGTTGGCGTTCCATTTATTGAAACTATTAATTAGCACGTAGTAACATTCCAATAATTTAATATTATTTATTCGCTCGTATTAACGTTCTATTTATTATACAATTTAGCACGTATTAACGTGCATTATTTAATACTATTTATTAGCACTAATAAACGTGCTATTTATTGATACTATTTCTTTGTACGTGATAACGTGCAACTTATTGATAACTTTCTATAATAATATTCAAAAGAAAGCTTAAGATCTTAGCTTCCTTTTGACTATTGAATTATTAAAATAACTTCAAAATTTACCGAGATATGAGTCATGAAAGTTAAGATATTATATTAATTTTTTTTAGAATATCAAACTGCTTAATTTCTATTGATGGCAGCCGAATCTGTAAGAGATATTTTTGTATAAATATTAGATGTTTTTTTTTGTTAGGTACTGTACTATTATTTGCACGTGATAACGTCGCTATTTATTATATTACTTAAATAAGTGCTATTTATTGGTACTATTTATCGGCACGTAAAAACGTAGCATTTATTGATACTATTTATTTGCACGTAATAACATGGCATTTATTGCCACTAAATAACGTTTCTTTGATGTCTTCCTTTATTTAGAACCTATTTTATATAAAGAGTCCACTCTATAGTAAACAATTTTATTATAGAGTTCAGTATAGGATAACAGAAAATTTTTGTAAGGAATTTTAAAGTTTTATTACGTATATTGTTTTTTTAATTTGTTTAAATTCATATTTCAACAAAAAACAATATGTAAAAATACAAGAGAAAACAATAAACAAATGATTATAATACATTCATTCTTCACGCTATAGTGAAGAAAACATTAGACTCGAAAATATTAGATATCTTTTTATAATTCTGTAATCAAAATTCTTCATTATATTAAGAGTTTCTATACCAAGGTGAGTTTTTAGAATCCTACAATTTTTTGTAGTTTCGTTTTTAATTACATATTTATTTGCCATGAATGCAAGCAGATTCATTTATAAATCCAATTACAGCAAATGTTTACTATAATGTGTTTCTTTGGATATAACAAACTATGAAATGTTAAATTCATATTATTGAATTTGAAATATATAGATTTTGTATATCGATAATTCAATGTCATTTGTACAATTTAATAAAATTATTTTTTAGTAATCAAGTTTCTCTTTAGAATTTGTTTAACTATTTATTTTGGTCTATGGTAATGGTTTTGTCTCTTAAAAAACAATTAAGTTTCTTTTTTTAAAAAAAAATCCAAAAAAATAATGGATTGATAAGAAAAATAGAAAAAAAATTTAGATTCAAATTTTTTCTGAAAATTATAAGATCTGACTATCATGACTGTATCCTTGATCATGATAATGTACAAGTTTGTAAAAATCTTAATTTTATATAAAAATATATATATATAATATATATAATATATATTGTGAGTATAATATGTTATATCGATGTAGTTTTATGCAATTTTTGTAAGATACTTTACCACTAAACCATATACTACAACTATTTGTAATACTGTTAAATCCAACAATATGATTCAAAAAAGCTGTGGTGTATCACATATAACATGGTTAGAAAGATCAATTGCTTGATATGAACACCTCAGCAATTAAATCCACTAAATCGATTTCTTAAATATATCAAAAAAAGGGTAACAAGAGATTTTACAATTATAGATGCAGATAAATTTGCCTGCAAAAAAATTATAAAAATTTTATTTAATATTTTAATATAATATTTTTCTAAATTTTATATTTAGTAATGAATTATATGTAAATTTATATAAACTTGATATTTAAAAATTTTTTGAATATATTTGATCTTTACAAAAGTTTTATTTCAGATATTATTTAATATGAACAAAATAAAAATTTTAATGAAATTGGTTAAAATTAATTTATTTATATATTACAAGATATATGACATGTAATTTATGTAGTTTTTAACAAAAATTTATGATATCTCGGGAACCAGGGATTGGATTTGGACGATTCTGGTACCATTCGACTGTTTCGGTGAGACGAATAGTATTACACTAAAATCGTCAAAACTTGATCACCAAATCACGTTATATTGATATCGATAGCCAGCAATCATGATTTAATGATTTTGATACCGTTCGATTCGTCTCAATGAGACGAATCCAATGGTACCAAAATCATTAAAATCGGATCGCTAAATCACCAGATATTCGAAAAGCACACATTTATGTATTAAACTGTGTCGCGAATCTTTTTTATATGAATATCTCGTGATCCAGTGGTCCAATTTTAACAATTTCAGTACCTTTGGATTCGTTTCATTGAGACGAATTTAATGGTATCAAATCGTAAAATTATGATCACTGACTGTTGAGATTGGTAAAGCTTTATACATATACTTTAATATCTAGTGATTTAGTTGTAAGAGTTTGATGATTTTAGTGTCATACGATTCGTCTCGCCGAGACGGTTCGAATGGTACCAAAATCATCAAAATCCAATCGCTAGTTCTTAAAATATTATTAAGAGATAAAAAATAAGATTTACTGAGCCTTTCTCATAATATTTAACGTTTTTTTTAATTCTATAAAAGAGGGGCACCTTTATATTTTAACAACGTCAGGTTTTTACCTTATATCATGGCTTGTCGGAGATATCTACTATCATACGTTTACAAGGCCACATAATAAATCGTTGGAGCAAATTTTGTGATCAACTGCCAATCAAATTATAGAAAAATTGAGTAGATATCTTGATAAGCCATAATATATTTTAATTATTAAGATAAAAATCTAAAATCAATGGATTTTTGTAGCATCTAAAATAGCGTTATTGTCTAGCTGGTAATGCTATTTTATGCTTAGATGTGAATTTTGCTATTATCGCACCAAGCACCTTTAACTGATTGGTTAAATAAATTATCAATAGTGAAGATGTGTCAAATCTAGTACGTATCGGTATAGGGAACTTAATAAAATTGATTTATAGAAAGGTTTTATTGATATTATATTTGATCTAGTTTATATAATAATATCACATTAAATAAATTTTTTTCTTAATAACGACACTTTTAAATAAATATCTTCAATACAAAAATAACTTTTACAAAAGCGAAAGAAAATTTATTGATCATCGTAAAAACATAATCAAGATTCACATTTAAAACTAATAAACACAAAAGACCAAATCAAATTACTGAATTTGGCGAAATATCAAATCAGCAAAATTTAACTATATTTCAAACTCAACTGATAAAAAAAGTATAGCAAAGTTAAATTTTCTATATTTTAACGAACATAACTTTAACGAAGATGAATGTTTTTAAAATATAAATTCATAAGAAATTTTAGTTTGCGAATTTTGCTAATTATGCTAATTTTACTAGCTATTTTCGCTAATTATGTTTGCTATTAAATATAACTCGTAAATCGATATTTATTATCATCTAAAATAAAAAAATAAAATAAAATAAAAATCAAGATTAGTAAAATACTAAAAAAAGTCAGATATTATATTGCTTATTACTCGAAATTCCAAGTCCCGACTAGACACTTCCAAAAGCCAGTAACAGCACTAACACTTGCCAAAAGGCCAGTTACTGGATCTATTCACTTGCCAAAAGGCCAGTAAAAACTCGAAAGCCTACTTAGTCACCCTTATTCAAGCCAGCATAAACCTATACACAGACACCAAAGACACCTATGCATAAATAAAGCTGCTAATAGCGTAACTTAGTTAAACACCCTTATCAAGCTGTAAATTAATAGCCGACTCGACACTTTTCGAAGCCAGTACAGACAAACAAAGAAATCCTCATAATAAGCCAAGGTTGTTACTTTAGATAGGACATACCAGTACCCAGTACCATGTATTTCACAAAGTCACAAAAGTCCCGATATATATCCATTAAGATACATAACCAATTCCTCTTCCGGAACCAGTAGACCAAAGTAAACAACCTTCCGTTCCCGAAGTCGTTCACAAATATAATACTAACCTGCTAATATATTTAAACGTGGTTTTTCTTCAAAATAAATATAAAGCATTCGATTTCATAACTCGCGTAAAAAAACGTAGTTATGTATTTATGCTGGTAGAAAAACAACACTTGCGTCACTTTGTTTTGATTTTTATGTTTTCGTGTTACACGGGATCTTGAAATCTGATTTGCTGGCGAAATACGTAGTAACGAATGTAGATCGTTACACAATCGATTAATGATTTTTTTATACATTTTACAATACTTTTTCGCAGCTCAGGTAGATTATCTCATCCGTAAGATGTGAAAACTAACTTGAGGTTCTCATCTTACCTTACAGCATATTCGTTTAATCCATCTTAATCCAACAACTTTTATATTGCACTTCACCAGTTTAAGTTATAAGTAATTAACCACTACTACTTTGACAAAATCTCGTTTGTTGCGCAAAAAAAAGATAAAATAACGTTTAATTATAGTAGTGTAGAAGAAATAAGTTAATATATATAGTTTTTATTATATGTATTGCATTGAAAATTGAAATATATGAATAATGTTAATTAACTATATGATTTATTAATATTATTACTATAGGAGTGTTTAAGCTTTAATATAACTTTATACCGTATAAGTACATGATGTGTATTAAAATTGCAAAGGCGTTTATTAGAATAATATTCATTTAATATACAATATATAGTATAATGTAAAATATTAGAAATTTGAATAAACATGAAATTAGACATAAATTTGAATGTAAAATTAAACAAAGAATTAAGCATATAGATTATTGAGATTTGGTAAATAAAATAAAAAAATACTATTAAAAAATTAATAATATTAATAAATACATGTTTATTTACTTAACAATAATATTTGGTAGCAGTTATTTTGAACTTTTCATTATAAATTTTGAGTATTATTTTATAGCAATAGGTCATCATAATGACTCTATATGATTAACTAATTAAAATTAAGCATATGACTATATAATAAGTTGTTTACTATTGACCAACTAAAATTAACTACAAATTTTCTAAATTTTATAATAAAAAATAAAAAAATCTATTAATCTTAAATATAATTAGTTACTATATATAGAATTATTATAGCAATAGATCATTATTTATAATTTTTTATAATTTTAATTAAATATTATTCATTTTAACTTTATAAAAATTTATGAGCAAGGCCTTATCTTAATACTAAAAAAAAAACTTTATAAAAATTTATAATAGAGTGTAATGACTTAGTAAAGTAAATAAGTTGTCAACCTCCTAATTGGTAAGTTAGGTATTCAAATCTTATTAATAGTGAAAATTTAGATAATTACCTATATAATACTTGTATTATAGTAACTATTTTTAATAATTGGATTAAAATACTTGTAATAACAGTTGCATCAGCATGATTAGCAAATCATAAAGCATCTGTATAAGTATAATATTATACAAAAAAATGCAAATTGACATTAAGTAATACAAACTTTAAATAAATTTTTGTAACTGTATAAATTTATTGAAATTAGAAAACAAGAAGTCTATTTAAAAAAACCCAAATAGAAAAGTAGTATAGATCTTTGACAATATTACTATAAAGGCTAGCTTTAGAAAATAAATACTAATATTAAAGTACTCAAACAAACAAGACTTTCTAAATAGAAAGTATTATTAACTGCTAAAATAGACTAGAAAAAAAGATATTAGACTAATTTGATATACTAATAGACTAGTTATAATTCTACTAGGTTATCTGAATTAGAAATTTAAAAAACAAACAAAAGTATACTAAAGTAATTTGGATATGCTGTAAAGTAAATACTAGAGTTCAAGTAAACTCTACAAGAACACAGTAATTAAATAATTAATTCTAAT
>CAJVQA010001894.1:0-23756 GCA_910591915.1 Cetraspora pellucida
CTAAGTAAATTTGTTCTATATATAAAAAATATATATATAATATTGAACCTGAACATGTTCATGAACTTTGAACTGAATCTGAACTGAACTAAATTTTAAGTTCAGGTTCAGTTCAGGTTTATAAATTTTAAGTTCAGTTCAGGTTCATGTTTAATGATTTGCAAAATTTGATATTCAGTTCAGGTTCAATGAACTTGGTTTATAAACCTAAATTGAACTAAACTGAATCTAGGAACACTACTAGTGAGTAACATATAAGTGGAACCCTTAATTAGATAATGACTAAAGTTATACATGTGACTAGTTGTACTTTTATTGATATATTTTGTATATAAAAGTATAATTATATATTATTAATAAAGACATATAGGCAAGATTGCTGCTTCAAATAGAAAAAAAAAAAAAAGCAATTTATCAAGAACACTAAAGAACTGTATAATAGAATATAAAAACCTTAATAGTTGCGGAACCTTGTAACAAAAACTAATAATGAAACAAGTAAAAGGCCTAGTAGCAAGACTAAACAGGAAAAATGAACTAAAGCAGTTAATAAAATTAAAAATAATACAGAGTTATTAAAAAACAAATTTAACAAAAGACATAAAAAGTAAAAAAATTGCCAGAAGACAAGTTATGCTAAAAGAACAATTTAGTTTGTCTAATAATAGTTAAAGTAAAAGAGTTAAGAATAAATATAAATACAGAAAGTAAATTATAAACAACAAGTAGTTGCAGTTTTAGAATAATCAAACTAGTAAAACTACAATTGTGAAAAAAAAATAAAATCAAAATAAGTGAAACAAGACTAATATATATAAATTAGCTACTTAATGCTAGTGTTTTTATATTTTGTTTAGTTCAGTTCAGATTCATGAACCAAGTTTATTGAACCTGAACTGAACTTCAAATTTTAAAGATCATTAAACCTAAACCTGAACTGAACTTTTTTTTAAAAAAAGTTCAAGTTTAGTTTAGTTTAGGTTTATAGAAATACTACTTAATGCAAAAGAAGAAAGACTAATAATATAGCAGCAACTTAAAAGCTATTAGAAACAATCAAATAAAGGCAAAAAGACAGAATAGTTCAAGATTATAGAAATAAAAGTGCTTAATAAATTAGAAAACAAAGAAGTTGAAAAATATTTTAAGACAGATAAATGTAATATACAGGCAATAAAGATTAAGTAAACAAAGAATAGAAAAAAAAAATAAATAGTATATAATTCAAAAGATAATAAATAATTAGAAAAAATAGTTAAAAAAAGAAAATATTACTAATAGAACACTAGCAGATGCAAAACATAATAAATGATCTAATAACTAAAATTAACAAATGTAATAAATATACAAAAGAAAAAAAAATAGTAAAAAATAGCTATTAACATTAGATAAGAATTAGTAACAAGATAAATATGATTCTAGATGCACTAATAAAAAGAAATAACAATATAATTAAAACAGCTATTAACCAACTAATAAAATATATAAGAACAGAAAAGTTAAAAAAAATGAATAAAAGCTAATAAAACTTAAAATACTAGAAGGTTTAAAAATAGAAATATTTAGAAAACAAAAGCTAAAAGAGAATATCAGTCAGAAGTTAATAAAGCTTTTAAGAAGAAATATAATAAAAGGCAAAAACAAGTATACAATATATACAAATGGTGCAGCAAATATAAAAAACAAAATATATTTAATATATCTCTTTTTGCTGATTCTTTTTTTTTTGTTAAAGGCCATACTTGTGACAATACTTTATTGACTTTATATCAGGTTAATTATTACAACTATTTTTACAAAGATGAAAGTACAGCTAGTTACACATACAACTTTTGATTGCCTATTTAAGTAGTCTGCTCTAAGGCTCTACACTAGATGCCATACCTATAACCTACTAGGAGATTATTCATTTTAAACTCTCTGATCATCCACCCTGTTATATTGGAATCCCCAACTAACCCCCCATATATATCTAACTGGTATATCATCTGAGCAGTATGGTACTTATCCTTTTTGTACTAGTTCTTAGGCTGTTACACATTTCAGAGTATGTCACCTGCCAGTAAGGTGCAGAGGGCCCTCTGTTGTTAACTATCTACTCACTTTTAGAACACTAATACAGGCTACCCTTGCAGAGTTTACCCAGACCCCAGTACTGACTTTATAGCATATCTCTAGTACTTTTAGTATACCTCTGCTTTGAACCCAGACTTCCAATCCAGATAGCCCAAAAGGACTGTGACCTGTCTTTGGTATATTGAGGCTGGCCTAATATTCTTTTTCTCTAGTCTGAAATCCGGCAGCCTGGTTGGTGATACCCCTCACCCAAGGTTCTTGCCTGCCCGAATCCTTCACATTGGTATTCATTTCCTAGGTCTAGCTTTTACAGTAGTACCATTAAAGATCCATGTTATCTCTTTGCTCAGAATTTTCAAATAGGCTTTGGCTTTCCAGTTCTATAGATTTACATAGCTTGAGAACTTATTTTAGGTTTGCACTGCCTGGTACCAGTTTGCATTCCTTTGTGTAACAGGTTACACAGATGCCCCAGACCTGCCAGTCATGCTGGTGCGACCATAGTTACAGGTATCTTATTCCAACTGATCGACAGATTGCTGTTGCCATAATACTGTCTATATATTACATAGGTGATTATCCAAATTTTGCTGTTGATGGGTTTTGAACTCACAACCTATTACTTGGAAGTATGACAACTTATCCACTTTACTAAGTTGCCTCACCCTTTTTTTGCTGATTCTTATTTTCTATAACAACAAAAAAAACTATAGCAAAATCATAATACAAAAGTTAGCATTAAGCATAAAAAGAAGAGAAAAGTTAAGAGCACCTTAACTAGCAATAGTTTAAAAAGATAAACATTAAAGAAAACAAGCAAAGAGTGTGGTGATCTAGTGAAGTAGATAGGTTGTCAACCCTCAAGTGGCAGGTCTAAGGTTCAATTCCTATAGACAACAAATTTTGGAAATTATACTTGTGTTACAGTAACTGTCTCTTGCCGATCGGTTGGGTTTTGGGCATCTGTAATCTTAGGTACACTAAGTCGGGTCCCACCTGACATTGGGAGCTCAGGGCATCTATGCGAAGTGTAATGTTACATGGTACATGTACATAAAGGAATGTAAAACCGGTATTGTATAAGGCTTTGGGCAAACCCACAATAAGACTATCAGGCGTAAAAGGCTAAGAAACCAAAGAGATAAAAACTTACTTGGAAATCCTAAGTAAGAGGTAGTACAAACTTTCAATGATGCCATTGGACAGATGGAAGCCTATGAAACACCTTCATAGGAACTGTCAGATAAACTGAATGATAAAGATATATAGAGAAGCACATGACCAACCAGGCTGTCAGAATCACCAGAGGAAAAGGATATATAAGTATATCATACTAGGCCATCTGAATTGGAAGTCTGAGGAAGTCTGTTGTTAGTTCTAAGTTGCGGCTAGTAGAGGATGATGGAAAAAAAGTCAGAAAGATGAGTACCAAGGTTTGGGTGAACTTTACAAGGATAATAGCAGTTTAAGGGGTAACTTTGACTGCAAGTGTTAGCCTCAGTCATAGTGTCAAACCAGGTTAGCAGTAAAAAGGAATACAGCTCACTTTGGTAGGTTTATCTTAAGGATAACTGTCCTATAGTTAAAAGCAAATAGATTTGGGTCTGTGATCTGATGAAATTAATACTAGAGTTAGATCAGAGGGTTTAAATGAAACATCTAAGCAGGGGTATTAAGTATGGCAACTGGTAAGAACTCTTGAGCAGACTTCTTAAATAGGTAATATAAAAAAGTTATACATGTAGCCAATTGTACACTTGTCTAATAGTTCAATATGGATATGTCTGTATAAAACATGTACTCGACATAAGTATTAATAAAAAGCTAGTACCAAAGAGATCACCTTAACACCGAAAAAAAAAAAAAAAACAAGCAAAAATACTAAATACAAAAAAAACAACAAAATTTTACTTTTGTGAAAACAAAAAATAAGCAGCCTACTGAAACCTAATATTGCAGATCATTAAATCAAAACAATAACAACATGTGCACATAGCAACAATAACAAAACAAACAAAAACAACAAGTAATAACCTATTATAGTACTATAGCAATATAATATAAACAAACAAATATATATTTTATATAAGTTGCTTAAGTAGTATTAGATAAACAAATTATCATGAAAACATCTAAAAAAATATAGAGGTTTATTTAAATATCAGAAAAATTAAATTATAGAAGCTCTAAGTAAACTAAATATCTTTACACTAAAACAAAATAAAGAAATTACAAAGCTTTTGGATATAGCAAAACTTGAAACAATATATATTGTTAAACAGATAATAGAAGTATATAACTAAGAAGAATACCAAGAAGCAATTGGCAAAAAAGAGAAAATAAACAGAATTAATATTCTAAGTTTGTTAGAAAAAGTGACTAAATAGATGTTTAATAAAAAGCTTGTATTAACTCTATCAAAAGCAGGATTAACTAATTATAAAAATAAGTAACTAGGGGGTGTGATGAATTAGTAAAGTGGATAGGTTGTCAACCTCCAAGTGGCAGGTCTAGAGTTCAAATCTCAGTGACAGTGAAAATTTGCAATTCTTTCTGTGTTATGATTAACTGTCTTCTGTAATTAGTTGGGATAAGACACCTGTAATCTGTATTATACCAGTATGACTGGAAGGTCTAGGCATTTATGCAACATTGTACAAAGAAACACAAACTGGTACTGGGTGGTATAAACCCAAGATAAGTTCTTAGGCCATATAAATCATAGAAACTAGATAGAAAAATGGAAGCCTACTTGGAAGACCTGAGTAGAGAGATAATCTGAACTTTTGATGGTGTTACTGTAAAGACTAGACCTATAAAACAGAGCTAAAACTTGTGAAACTGGGCAAAGAGCTGGCCTTTGAGAAGAGGCTGAATGGAACCAACCAGGCCACTAGAATTTTTAAGTTATAGAGAAAAAGGTTACATGTCAGCAAACATGTAAACCAGAGGTGTATGGTTATAACCTGCCTTTCTGAGCTATCTGGTTTGGAAGCTTAGTGAAACTTGAATTGAATACCAAAGTAGTAGAGATATGTTGTGAAGTCAGTACTGGGGTTGGGGTGAACTCTACAAGGACATAGCAGTTAAATAGTATGCTCTGACTACCAGTATTGGTTTTAGCCATAGTGATACCAGGTCAGCTGTAAGAATAGGATACAGAAGATTCTGAAAGGTTTAATACAAGGTCAAAGGTTCTCCATATGAGTGAACTGCTTTAAAGACTTAGTGATCATAGCATATTTGCACTAGTATCAACTGGAGCATCTTGGTAGATGTAGATAGGTGAGTGAATACAGGAACAGAGTAGTTAAATAGGGAACTTACAAGCAGGTTCCAGGTATAGCAGCTAGTGTAAAACCTTCGGATGGACTACTTAAATTAGACAATAACTAAAGTTGTACAAGTGGCTAGTTGTACACTCTTTCTATGATAGCCCTCTGTGGTTGTAATGCAACCATTAGCTAAATATACTATCAATAAAATCCTAGATTGCAAGTACTTACCTTAATATTTAAAAAAAAAAAAATAAGTAACTAAAATAACAAATATTAAGTATTATTGATAATCTAAAGGATATGAGTCTTAGTAGTATAGAAGAAGAAAAAAAAAATACAACTAAACAAAAGCACAGAAGCAAGAAAGAAAAAAAGATCAATAAAAAAGAAGGAATCCAAAAAGATATAAGTAAAAAAAAAAATATCATAAAAGTAAAAAAGCTAAAAAAAAAGAAAACCATATATGATAAAAGTATAAAAAAAAAAAACTCAGAAACCTATAGAAGAAAAGGTGCAGTATATAATTTGGAATCTTTCAAATAATATTTTCATAAAACAAGTAGCAGAATTAGTTAAAAAAATAGAAAAATCTGATAAAATACATAAATAATATAGTAAAAATAAAAATACCAGAAGCAGAAATAGAGTAGAGTATAGTAGATTAAGACTTCAAAGAGAAAGTAAAAAGAATTTGAGTACTTTTATTAAGAAGTAAACATTTAACAAGAATAACAATAGAAAGAAGTAACAGATTAGAGTTAAAAAAAAAAAAAATTACTATATATTAAAATTAAGAAACTGTTTAGCTTTACAAAAGTGATACTCTTGCTAAGACAGCTAATAAATATTAACACAAAAGCAGTATATATTTTTTTAAACAATAATAAAAATCAAAAAAGTCAAGCAGTAGTTAAATTTGAAAATAAAAAAGACAAAAAAAAGTAATAAACAGAAAAATAAAGTACTTTAACTATAGTCTAGAATAGAAAACTGAATATTGTTATAAAAACAAAGAAAACCAAGATATGCAAAATAAAACAGCTAGTAAAACCCTAAAAGAAAGGTTTAGAAACAACTATAACAAGCAACAAGAGCTAAAAATAGTAAAAAAAATTGAAGCACTACAAGTTCTTATAACAAAAAAAAAAGAGAAACAAAAAGTCTAGCATAAAAAAAAAGCAAAGTAGAGAAGATGATGATAAAAGAAAAACAATTAAAAAATTTTACAAAGACTGATAGAAGAGATTAGAGAAAAGTTATATAAGAAGTTATTAAGAAATACAAAGAATAATGAAAGTATTTTTAACTAATTCTAAGATAGTTGTTATAGTTGTCTTTATAAACAAACCTATAGAGAAAAGATTTGGCTCAGTAGAAATAAAGTCAAAAAAAAAGAATCCACAACAAAAAAATTAGTTTTGGAAGAAAAAGAACAATACAAAGCAATAAGATTAAAAATTTATAATATAAATAGCATTAAAGGAAATAGTTATAAGTTTCAAGAGTTACTAAACTACTATAAAAAACAAAAACTTAATATAGTAAGAATAACAAAAACTAATATAAAGAAGAAAGAAATAAAATTTATAGAAATACAAAAGGAAAGATATAGTGATTATTGGTTAAGCATAAAAGAAAACAAGCATAAAGACTCAAAAGTAAGCATACTAATAGATAGTAATTGAAGCAAACATATTATAAAAATAGAAAGACCTAATGCATATTTGCTTAAAGCAGTGTTATAGGATAGATTTCTATTATTATTATATTATTATTATTATATTATTATATTATTATATTATTATTTCTATTAGAGGTGTGGTGACCTAGTAAAGTAGATAGGTTGTCAATCCTCAAGTAGCAGGTCTAAGGTTCAATTCTCACAGATAACGAATTTTGAAAATTATATCTGTATTATGATAACTGTCTCTTGCCAATCAGTTGAGTTTTGGGCATCTGTAATCTTAGGTACACCAAGTTGAGTCTCACTTGACATTGGGAGCTTAGGGCATCTATGTGAAGTGTAACATTATATGGTACATGTATATAAAGAAATGTGAAAAACCAGTATCATATAAGGCTTTAGTGCAAACCTATGATAAGACTACTTGGTATAGAAGGCTAAGAAACTGAAGAAACAGAACTCACTTGGAAATTCTGAGTAAAGAGGTAGCACAAACTTTTGATGGTGCCATTGAACTGATGAAAGTTCATGAAACATCTTTATAGAAACTGTCAAATAAACTGTATGACAAAGATGTATAGAGGAGCATATGACCAACTAGGCTGCTGGAATCGACAGAAGAAAAAGATATATAAGTATACCATATTGGGCCATCTGGATTGGAAGTCTGGAAAGTTAGTTAGTTCTGAGTTGTAGCTAGTAAAGAATGATAATAAAGAAATCAGAAAGATAAGTACCAGGATTTGAGTAAACTTTACAAGAGTAATAGTAGTTTAAGGGATAACCCTGATTGCAAGTGTTGGTTTCAGCCATAGTGTCAAACCAAGTTAGCAATAAAATGAAATATAGCTCATTCTAGTAGGTTTACCTCAAGGATAAAAATAGTCTAAAGATTATAGTTCTATGGTCAAATGCGAATAGATCTGGGTTTGTGACCTGGTGAAATTAATACTAAGGTTAGATCAGAAGGTTTAAATAGAACATCTAAGCAGGGGTGTTAGGTATGGCAACTGGTAGAGAACTCTTAGGTAGACTCTTTAAATAGGTAATATAGAAAAGTTATACATATAGCCAGTTGTATACTCATCTAATAGTTCATTATAGATATGTCTATATAAAACATGTACCTATTATAAGTATTAATAAAAAGCTTAGACCAAAGAGGTCATCTTAATACCAAAAAAAAAAAAATTATTTCTATTATTGTATTATTTATTAGTTATAGTTACTTTAATGCTTTAAACATTTTAATATCTTAAGCTTGTAATACTAATCACTTAGTCCCTTAGTCACTTAGTCACTTAATTCACAAATATATAAAGCTCTAAAATTCCTCTAAGTTAAAGCAAGTTCTATAGTTAACAGTTTAGAAAAATATATAATTTTTTTTTTTCTTTATTCTATAAACAATATCTTGAATCCTTTAGAACAAGTGTCTAAAAATAACCTTTCTTATTATTATCTTAATAAATGATTTTAACTATAAACTACTATGTAATAATTATCAAATTGTTTCAAAGATAGGTATAGTTTTTTGACAACATCTAACAAAAGCTATACTTTGCTCTTGGACACTACATATATCTGTAAAGGATTCTCTGTGCTGTGTTATTGTTGTAATGTGGAATTAAAAAGGCTTCCATTCTATAATATTTGGTGCTTTTTGACAAAAATACAAAAAATTTTGAATAAATATAACAAACCTTCCTTGATGAAAAAATAAAAAATTAGTTGATCATCATTTTTCTTTAATATTTTTATGAATTTTTATTCTATCTTCAAAATCTTACTTTTCTTTAGATTCTTGAATATTTCTTTTACATTTTGATATATAAATTACTTAGTAATAAAATGCTTCTCTGATCTTTTATAAATCATTAAAGTTTTAACTCCTTGCTTATTACAAAGAATTTCTTTAAAATTTTTTTTTTTGAATATCAATACACAACTTTGATCCTTAATATCTTACCATCTACTTATCCATTTTGGATGAACTTACCTCTTTTAGATTTATAAAAAGTTTATCTACATTTTTCATCTAAATATTAGGACCTATTAACTTAGTATAAACATCTAGAAAAAGAGAAAAGAAATTTTACAATACTAATTTTGAATACATTTCAGTTTTTTTTAATATTTCAATGAATTTTAATTCTACAGAGATATAACACATATCAGTATACTCACAGAAGGCTACTCTATAAATTTTATTATATTATATTATAATATAAAAATGCTTTTCTAGCTCATAAACTGCTTTCAAACTAGTAAGATTATTTTTTTGTATTTATAAAATCTTTTTTTGAGATTAAAAAAAAGGAAAACAAGAGATTTAAAATTTTTTTAAATCACCATAAAACATTAACCACTAACATTTCAATTATTTTTAGAATTGTAGAAGTTTACTCTACAACTTTAATTAAAAACCTAAGACATAATTACTTATTACAAACATTATATTTGGAACATTTTTGTAAAAATGTATTCTTAGAATAATTTTTCTTTATTGTACCATATAGATGAAAACATTAGAAATTTTTTTAAACCTCATAACACTATATAACTTTTAGATATCTTATTTTTTTTTAGTTTTATACTGGTTAGAGATACCAAAAGAGATAATTACTTGACCATTATATAGAAGAGATAATAATATATTGACAAGAACATTTCTTATAATTATTAGTATATTGATTATAAGATTATTTTATAAAAATGAATTTTATTTAAATTTTATTACTTGCTTTAGTTTAGAATAAGACCTGAATGTAGATAGTTTTCAGACCCCTCTCTTTTAACAAAAGACATTTTCAAAACAGTTTGTTATTTCTAAACAAAAATGACTGATGGTTATTTCTATCCTTATAAAAATAATCTCAAAAGATTTAATTTTATTATTCAAGTTAGGAAAATTCTATTAAGTACTCTTGAACATTAATGTTTGGAAGGTTTAACCATATATATATTAAGAAAATATAAAATTAAATTTAGTTATCTTAAGAAAAAACACAAATAATTTAGAATAGTTATCTTGCCAAAGACTTAGATATATTAGAATAATTATCTTGGCAAAGACCCAGATGTATTAGAATAGTTATTCTGGCAGAGATTCAAATATATTGGAATAGTTATTCTGGCATAGACTCAGATGTATATTGAATTATCTCAGCAAAGTTCTGAATGTATAGGTCATAATTTCCTATGAACTAAGATATAAGTATAAGAAATTATAAAACATTATTTTGGAATAATTGAAAGATACTCCAAGAGCCAAAGTGTAATTATAAAGATCTAATCTAAAGTATAACAAATTATATCTTAATATTCCAAACAAGAAAGATTTATTTACTGATGAAAATTATTAATAAAAAACAAGAACCTAGAACAGAAATATTAAAATAAATATAAAAAAAAAAATACAAAATAATTTTTAGATACTTTTCATTTTTTATCAATATCTCTATAAGTTTTAATTGTAAAAAGATGATTTATATGTCATTCTATTTGCAGAAACCTATTATACGTTTTATATTATGCTATATCTTAGTAAGAAAATGCTTATTTGATCTGCAAATCAACTCTAAAGTTATAATAACATTTTTTAATATTTATAAAAATGCTCTTCAAAGAAGTTTCAAGAAAAAAAAAAGATATATTTGGCATTTCTTAAAATTATAATAACACAATATTTACTAAACCAAAATTAAAATTTTAATAACTGTTAGAACCATAAGAATCTCTTTTATAACTTTACTTAATGACCCAAAATATAAATATATAGTATGAAAAGGTTGCAAAACTATCTTTTCTAGAAGTATATTTTTAAAACCAATTTTCTTTTATTGTGTTATATAGATAGAAAATTTTGAAAATTTTTCTAATTGAATCAGACTATCTAATCTTTAAAGTTCTTATTTTCTTTAGATTTTATAATAATCTTAGATACTACAAAAGATTATTTTTAGACATTATATATATAATAATTATCTTATTATATTCTTTTATTAGTTATAGTCTTTTCTTTTTTGCAAAATAATATAAAATAATTGCTATATTCATGAATAGTACTCTGGCAAGTACTAGTTTTATATTATTGAAATTTAAAGACCACATATAGCTGTTATGATCTGATTATTAAGGCTTTTCTTCTTCTGATTATACTCTACAGATATTTCTAAGTCTAAAAGTCTAATAATTTTTGTATAAAATAAACATTTGTTATACCTAATCTACATATACTGAACAGTAGGATTTTGTTAAAAGCTGGTTCTATTGTTGTACCTTATAGTGTCTAGGAGGCTATTGAATTTAAATTTTTTAAATATTTATTTGGTTTTTTTATTATTTTCTTTATTGGTAAAACCAAACTTTGATTTTTTTTATATTTAAAATACTTTATTATACAAATCACATGAAATTTTAAATTCTTATTGGACAATTAAATTATTTTAATAATCTCCAAAAAAGGTACAAATTTGAAATTTAGTAATTATTTCAGTATAGATTAACAGTCTATTTTATATTACTAGACAGTACAAATTATATATTCAAGACTAGCTAGAGTGAGCTTTCTGCTAGGATCTAAGTCTTTTAAGGCTCTTAGTTGAAATACTAAAATTCTTTTTATTTTTTTCGAATCATTATATATTTTTTTTTTTCTTATATTATATTTATATTTATTTAAAACTTTAAAATTTTATATTTTATTATTTTTTTTTATTTTTTTTTTTAACATATAAGCAGTTATGCTAGTACTTTATTAAGCTTTTGAAATTACATTTGTAACTACATAAATATCTCTAATATTTAAGTCTAGCATCACTTAGTCATCTTACTGGTACCTAAATGCAACCTGTTGCATTACTTCGAGCAGAAGTAAGCTGCTTGTCTAATTACTTAAAGTTCATAATGGAAGGGTCTTCTTCCTTTCATGACAAGCTTCAATATTGTCTTTATTACTTCCTTCTCAACTTGTTTTTCTTTTTCTTTTATTTTTTTTTTCTTTTCTTCTATTTTTTCTTGATTTGCTTTTTTTTGTTTTCTTGGTTCCTTTAGCTTTTTATCTTTTTTTCTTTTAATTTTACCTGTTATTCCAATTTTTTCCTCTTCTTCAATAATTTTTTCACAACGTATTCTTCATACTTGATTATAGAATATGTTTCAGACCATTATTGCTACTATATTTGCAAATTGATATCTTGATTTTGAATTTAAAAGTTGTGCCAGTTTGTCTTGCATTTTTTTTGAGATTAGGCCTTTTATTAGTACTTCTCTTATTTTGATTTCTTCTATTTCTGTTTTTTCAAAGAGTGCTGTATATAATACATGTGGGAGAATTTAGGTTTTTTCTTCTTCTTTTAGTTTCTTCCATACTGTTGCAATAGTCACTTTTTGAATTCTCTTCTAGAGACTTCTTTGCCTTTTGCATGCTGTCAAGTATGTTTGTGTTTCTTTTACTTTATCTTGGCATACTTGGCATTCTACTGTTGTGTATATATCTGGTCTTTTTCTGTTAAGTTCTTTCAAAGTTAAAAGCTTATCTATTATGCACTTAATAAATGCACTTCTTCTGAAGCTGCTTTTTCTTGTTGTACAGTATATTTTCTTGGTCATTTTTAGCCTTTTTTAAAAATAAGTTCAATTGTAAATTATGTTTTCTGTTTCTGGCTTTAAACCTTTAACTGCTCTTGTTTCTTTCTATTTTGCTCCTATTCTTGCATTCTCTACTAACTTGCACAGCAGTTTGGCTAGTATGTCAGTCCATCTGTTTTCCTACTCTAGGTAGTACTTTATCTCTTTACAACTAACTTTTTTAGTCTGTATTATTTTTCTACTTGTTGTTCCTTTCTTTGCTAAACTATTGGCCTTATCATTCTATCTATTTTTACTATAACTTTTTACTTTAACTAAATTTATCTAAATGTTTTCATTTTGACAAGGTCTTTAATCTTCATTATCCATATTGTGTTCTTCTTTTTAATAATCTTGTTTCTGTCTGTTTGTTCTAGACTCCTACTAATGTTTCTTATTGCAGTATCACTATCTATATATCTCTCAATTTGTTTCTTTTTCAATATTATTAATATTGCTGCCCAGATTGCTACCAACTCTGCTATCATTAATGTTTGCCATCTTTCAAGTTCAAGTATTAATTCTTCTTCTGGCTATTCTTGTGTTTCATTTGTTTAAACCTATCTTATACCCATACTGTTCTTAACTGTTAGCTCTTTACCATCTTTTTCATTAGTTGCATCATTAGTGTATATTGTATATTTGTTCTTGTTTCTTATAATATTTCTTTTTAGGGCTTCTATTAGTTTTTGTCTAATATTTTCTTCTAATTTTTGTCATTTAATAATTTCTATTTCTAATTTCTCTATTATTATAAGGCCTCTTAATTTGCATTTACTTATTTTGGATCTGCTTATTTCTGTCTTATTTGTTTTTTGGTTTACTATTATCTTGATTTGATTGCTACTCTTACTTATTAATTTATCTGAAATTACATAAATGTTTTTACTTAATCTTATCTATTGCTGACAATTGTTTTCTATCTGTTCTTCTTTCCTTATACACCCTTTACATCTTTTGATCTCGGTTGCTACTTTGTTCTCTTTGCATTTTATTTGCCAATGTTCAATTAAACTTTTTTCTTTTTTTTTTTAACTACTTTTTCAAGTTGTCTGTAATCTCATGTACCATATACTATCTATTCTTTTCTTTTTTTATCTTCTAATATCTGCTCTCATTTGACTTGCATTGCCTAAGTATTTTGTTTATTAGTCTTAAAGTATCTTTATACTACTCTATTTTCCAGGCTATTAAGCACTTTTGATTCAATTATCTTGAACCATTCTGCTTTTTTTCCTTTACTCAATTGGTCTTGATAGCTTTTTAGTTGCTGCTATGTGATTAGTTTTTCTTCTCTTGTGTCGAGTAGTTGATTTAGATATATTAAATTAGCTTCATTTACTTTAACTGCCCTTTTTTTCTACAATTGTATATCTACTAGTTTTTGTATTTTGGTACTATGCCTAGGCATTGTTCATAGCTCAGTTTCTGTTCTGATATTTATTTTTAGCTTTTTCATTTTGAGTATTGTAAAGCATGCTAAATTATTCTTCAAATATGTTCCAGTTTCTAACTACTCTTTTGTCTTCTATATATCTTCTGCTAAGCCTGCTCTTTGACAACCTTGTGTTATTCTTAGTCTTGTTAATTGTTCAAGACTGTCTTGTTTGTTTAGCCTTGTTACAAGACCACTCACTTGCTTTATAGTTAACTCTTGTCACAATGTTTTACAGCTTCTGAGATCTTTATGCTCCATTACACAGTTTTTTACTGTTCTTTGTAGGCTGCTTTTTTGTTTTGCCAGACTTATTATTGGTTAATGTATTTTATTTAGGCTTTTGTCTGACAGCTTTGTTAGCTGTAGCATATAGCTTAGTTTAGATATTATTACCATATTGTTTATATATACAATCTGGCTCATCATCATTTTTTTGTACTTTAAATCTCTTATAGTCTGGCTTATTATCTCTTTTGTTTTCTTCTTTACTTGCATTTCTCGCATTCTGCTGTTTAACCATATTTCCAATAAGTAAACTATTTTGTGTCTTGGTTCTTCTATTATCTTGCTTTTCCCATATTTTACTGCCCTTTTTTCTTTCCCAATTTTTGTATTCATTATTATCAGTTTTGACTTTGGTTTATTTATCTCTATATTATTTATTTTAAAGAACTCATTAGTTATTTCTAAGTTCTCTAATAGTTGCTTTTTATTGTTTACAATTCATATTGTATCATCTGCATATGCAATTGCTACTTGATGATATCTTGTAATGTTGTTGCATTGCATACCTATTTGTATTTGTTGCTTAACTGTATACCCTAACCCTTTATCTTCTTAGATTCTTTCTAGTAATAGGTCATAAAAGAGACACTATATTAGTAGTAAGATTACCTCACCTTGGTCTATTCCATCTTCTGCTATTAGTTCTTCTGTTAGGCCATACACTGTAATTATTCTTAGTTGTCTCTTATGAAAAAGTTTCAATATATATTTAATTGTTTTCTTAAGTATTTTAATTCTTTGCAATGCTAGTTTAAGACTTTTAAGAGGAACTAAGTTGAATGCCTTTTTCATATCCTGCAATAGTATCTATATTTTTTTATCTTTTTCTTTTGCTTCCTTCATTATTATGTTCAAAATCTGTACTGGTTGCTCTGTTGAGTTTCCTAGAGATTTGCAAAGTTCAGTTCTTTAAGTATTTCTCTTTTCATAAATACTTTGGCAAGCCTTTTCATTATCATCTTTGTAACAACCTTTCTAAATATCTCAATTAGTGCTAACAGACAGATGTGTTTAAACTATATCTTCACTTTATATCTTTTGGTATTGGATAAATTTGTGCTATTTTTCACTTTATTGAAATTTCTTCTATTTCTAAGCATAGATCTGCAAAACTTCTAAAGATTTCTTGTGTTTTTACTTCTGCTTTTTTGATTAGTATATAACTTATACCTAAGATACCAGAGGTTGTTCCTGTCTTTAACTTTCTTAGTATCTCTTTCTATTCTTTTTCTTTGATTTTTTTTTCAAGTTCTGCATACCATTCCTCTCTAATGCTTTCTCTCAGTTTGTATATCTCTTTCCACTTTTTTGTTATTGTTTCTAGTTTGGTGTTTCTTTTCCTAAACTGCAACTTATAATGTTCTGCTATATTTGTTTTAACCTCTTCTGGCTTCATTATTAGATATGTCTTCTCTTCTTTTTGCTTAATCAGCCTATCAAGCAATATCTTTTTGTATGGTTTATTTAGAAGGTTGGCAAGCATTTTTCTTGATCTGTTTTGATTATTTTACATCATTATTTATATTTTCTTCTATTTGCCTTTTTTGCATTTGTTCCCAATTCTTTTTCTTTCTTTTTTGTAAGATTTTCTGCCAACCTTTCATGTCTTCTATCTAGGCATATGACCAGTGCCTTTGTAATTTTGGCAGTTTTGCTCCTGCTTTGTTGCCTAGTACTTTTAATTGCTTATTTATTTCAATTCTTTCTTCTTCTGTTACTTCTTGGTTTTTTCTCATTTTTGTATATTTAATTAATCTTTGCAGTTTTATGATATCTTTTTCTTGTTGTTGTACTTTCCAACTAGTTCTTCTATTTGCTACTGTATTATATATTGTTTTTTGGGTATATACTTATTTGCTGCAGTAATAATTGCTTCTTCTATTGTATCTCATATACTGTTTATCTTGTTTAATTGTTCTTTCTTATCTTGCACTTCTGTTTAAATATCTTTCAAGCTTTTTTTTGTTACTAATTACCTTTGTAGTTCTTATGTGTAATTTTCCCAATCCTCTGGCTTTGCCTGATTATATAAATATAATGTTCTTAATTGTTCTTTCTTTTAATTTCTGCTTTATTGTTTTTTCCAATCATGTGATTAATCCATATTTCTGCAATTATTTTTTTTGATCACTTTCTGTAATTTCTTTTGCTTCCTTAATATTTGCTCTTTGCAAACCCAAAGCCAGTTCTTCTAATATCCAGATATAGTCAATTCTTGTTGCAGTTTCCTTGTTTGACTATATATATTCTTAACTTGTTAAATGCATATTCCTAAATGTGTCTATAAAGCTTTGTTTTCTTATCTAATTAAAGATCAGTAATCTTTTAAAATTTGCTGATTATGAGTGTTGTCTGTCTATTACATTGTTCACTGTATGATTAAAGTCACCTACAATTACAAATTGTATTTGTCTTTTCTGTTTAGTGACCCTTTCTACAATCTTTTGCTAAATAATTCTCTCTATTATCTTGTTACTTGGTAATATATAAATTCTTATTACCACTAACTCCAATTGCTTAAAGTATAATATAATCTCTATTATGTATTCATTTATTCTTTTGACAGCACCAACATGCTTTTCCCATTGTTCTTTTATTAGAATTCCTATATCTGATTCTTTTCTCTTATCTTTTGCTACATTTGTCCAATATCTTATATAATTTTTGTTTGCTGCATATGTTAAAAATCTTTCTTCTCTTTTAGTAATGTTCATTTCTGTGATTCTCAATATTGCAATTTCTTCTTCTTCTGCTCAGTCCAATAAGTTTTCGAGTTTTCAACCTTTGGTCTTCAAGCTATTAATATTATAACATGCTATTTTGATTTCTTTTTTTTCTTCTTTCTATTTTTTTTCTAGTTGTTTTTGTTTTGCTTCTGTATTGTTAGTATTTTTGGTTGCTTTTTTTTCTCTTAGATAAGAAGATGTTTCTTGTTCTTTTTCTTTAAACATTTTCTTTTTTTTTGTAGAAAGGCTTCAATCTCCTCATCTGTATTTCTAAACTTAACTAAGGCACTCTTAGAAGCAATCTGCTAACTTTCCCTTTATCCCTAGCTGCATTTCTTTTATTTTATCTAGTTTTTTTAATATTTGATACAAGATATTTTCTATTGATGATGTTCTTTCTTGATTTAGTATATTTGTTTTGGCTTGCTTCTTCTTTGTTATTGTTGCTTCTTCCTTTATGTCTGTGTTTTTATTTTCTAACTATGCTTCTATATTTTGTAACTGAGAGTTACTTTCTATTTCTCTATATCTCTTGGTTGGTGTTTCATGTCTTATGCCTCTGACTCTTGATGCTTCTTGTCTTTTGTATTTTAGCTACTTCTCATTGCTTGACTTTAATCTTTCTTGTCTTCTGCCTCTTGACTCTTCTCTCTTGTAGGTTTTTCTTCTTCTAGAATTTTTTCAACTTACTTGATAGTTGTTAACCATATTGGTGTCATTTAAGCTGTCTCTGCTTCTTGAGCATTTGCAAAGATGATTATTGCAATTTTTTTTTGGTTCCCATTTCTGTTAAATGGTATGTATACTGCCTTTGCTCTCTTATTCCTTAGACATCTTAATAAAAGCACTTCTGATACATCTTTAGAAATATCTAGTAATTTTGTTGTAAATCAACTTTGTTTTTCTCTTTGTGTATAGTTTTTATTTTCTTCCATTACTCTTGCTAATTTATTGTTGCCAAGAGATAATGCCTATATGTTGTCTCTTTCTTTACTATAATCTGTTGCTATAACTGCTAGTGCTTTGTATTGTGATCTTTTGATTCATATTATATGTATATTTCTCATACTTTTGCATATATATTTTAGTTCCTTTTCATTAATGTTCAATAGTAAGTCTCAAATCATTAAGAATTTTGTTGTTTCTGCTTCTTCTAGTCTTTTTGTTTGTCATCCTTCTGCTTTTGTTTTAGCTTCATTTTGCTTTTCTATTTTGCTTTGTTGTGTTTCATTTTGTTTAGGTTTTTTTTATTTTGGGTCTTTAGATCTTTCTCTTTATTGTTTATTCTTTACTCTGCATTCATTCATTGCTTTATCTTGCTCTTTCTTACTCTCTACTTGGTTTTGCATTTCAACTAGAATCAAATTAAACCACTTTTTACCTTTTCATTTTATTCGATTGATTGCTTTTTCTCTTCCTCTTTTGCAATCAAATGATACTTTGATCTAACTATTGCCTTTTACAAAAACTTCTTTGATTTTTGTAATATGTCTGTTTGCATTAAGTATCCATTTTATTATACCTGTTCTTTCTGGCTTTGTTCTACCTGGAACATTATAGGCAGGAATTCTTGCTATTACTGATGTTTCATTGTTGCATAGTCTGTTGTCTGGTGCCTAAATGCTTTGCTCTAATGGTACTTCTGTTGCATCTTCTTGCAGTATTATTAAATCTTTTTCTTTGTTTTCTTTGTTTTCTTCTGTTTCTACTATTTTATATTTTTTAAATCTTCTTTATATTTTTCTCTTTCTTTATTTTATCTATTTCTTCTAACTGAATTGTGTTTTTTGCTTCTCTTTCTTTCTGCTGTTGTAAGCTATCCTCTATTTTAAAGCTAAAATCTATTAATTTACTTCTTTTGTCTACCTATGTGATAGCTTTACTTAATGCTCTTACTGCTGCTATATTTGCTACATCTGTTGTAAACAGTAATGCTGTATATCTGTCTATTCTTGTTTCTATAACATCTGTTGTTTCTAGTATTTTGACTAGTTCTGCATTGCCAACCTTTTGTAAGCTTTGTGCTGTTAATCTTTCTAACACTTTTTTTAATAGGCTCTCAGGTCTTACTTCATATGTATTTCCTTCTATACTGATTATTGTTATTTTATTCGTCAGTTGGTTTAATATAGCTGTCTTTATGTTATGTGCTTGCTCTGATAGACTATTTCTGTACACATGCTTGTTTGTTTATCTTACTTGTTTGTTGTTTTCCCTGTGTAACCTAATTGATCTGTGCAACAGAGTCACAGAAATTCCCAAAATTTACAAAAAACTTTTTGTTTTTAATGGAAAAAACTTTTTATTTTTCCAAGCTCTGCTATCTTTAAGCTTTTCTATTTGTATTTAT
The DNA here is from genome assembly GCA_910591915.1 of Cetraspora pellucida. Taxonomy (NCBI): domain Eukaryota; kingdom Fungi; phylum Glomeromycota; class Glomeromycetes; order Diversisporales; family Gigasporaceae; genus Cetraspora; species Cetraspora pellucida. The sequence continues at coordinate 19,469 of CAJVQA010001894.1, forward strand.
TCTTTAGCTAGGTGTAACTTTTGTAGCTCTTTCTTTTTTACTAAGGGTCTCAGTGTTGCTTCTTAGTGTATTTTGCAATATTTTCTACATTTTGCTTCTTACTGATTTTTAGTTAAGGGATCTACAGAGGAGATTCTCTGATAATGTTATATTTTATTATTATAAAAACAAAAAATAAAAAAATAATAATAATATACATAGCAAATTAAAAACCAACTCTAACATTCTATCCCTATTATCCCTCTTCCTTTTTCTTTCTTCTGCTCTTAATCATCTTAACTTCTTCTCACTATTTGCCAATCTTCCTTTAACATGTTTCTTTTCTTCAATAACCAAGTATATCACTGCTCTAACATCTAACTATTCTGCACTTTTGCAATTGCATTTGCTCTTAACTCTTCTAACTTTGTTTTCAAACTTTGTATTCTTCTTCTCTGTAAGGCTACCAACTGATACAAACTATAAACAAGTTTTGTTAAATAATAAAAAAAAAAAAAAAAAAAAGAAGTAAAGACAAGAAAAATTTTTTTTTTAAAAAAAAAAATAATAATAATAATATTTACTGCCTGTTTTTAACTTGGACCACCTCCAAAGCCTTATACAAAACCTTATTGCTAGCATAACAAGCATAATGAACATTTTCTAAAAGGCTGTATCTTGGCATTTTATTATTATAATTATTATTAAAGTTGTTGTTATTATTGTTGTTGTTGATTTTTTTTTTTAAAAAAAGAGAAAGAAAAGATATAAATTTTTTTTTTTTCTTACAAACAATAATCATAAAATTTTTTTTCAATAAAGCAAAATTAGAAACTAATTGGAAGTTGGTTTAACAAATTTGAAAAACAATTGAAAATTAATTTAACAAATTAGAAATAATAATAATTTGAAAATTATATGATTACAAATAATAGAAACAGAAATTATTTTTAACTTTCTATAATAATTTAGAATTTGTGAAAAAATTTCTTTAAGAGGATAAAAATGTTATAGGATGAATTTCTATTATTATTATATTACTATTATTATATTATTATATTATTATTTCTATTATTGTATTATTTATTAGTTATAGTTACTTTAATACTTTAAATATTTTAATGCTTCAAGCTTGTAACACTAATCACTTAGTCTCTTAGTTACTTAGTCCCTTAGTTACTTAGTCCTTTAGTCACTTAGTTATTTAGTCTCTTGGTTACTTAGTTCTTTAGTTGCTTAGTCTTTTAGTTGCTTAGTTACTTAATTTACAGATATATAAACTCCTAAAATTCTTCTAAATCAAAGCAAGTTCTACAGTTAACAGTTTAGAAAAACAGACAATTCTTCTTTCTCTTTATCTTGTAAATAATATCTTGAATTCTTTAGGACAGATGCTTAAGAATAATCTTTCTTATTATTATTTTAATAAATAATTTTAACTATAAACTACTATGTAATAATTATTGAACTGTCTTAAAGATGGATATAGTTTCTTGACAACATCTAACAGAAGCTATACTTTTCTCTTGAATACCACATATACTTGTAAGGAATTTCCTATGCTATATCATTGTTATAGTATAGAATTAAAAAGGCTTTCAGTTTATAATATTTGAAATAATTATTATATAATAGTTTATAGTATGAGCTCAATTTTTAGGATCACAGATAACTGAATCGAAGCAATAATCCTAATCTGATCCAATATTATACAGATATGACAGAAATGTCATTTATATTACTTATATCATTTCTACAACTTAGCCTACATATGAGTTAAATGAAATATTAGTGTTTTATTAGACTTAGCTAAGATATAGAATATAAGAAATCTAATATGTTTATGAAAGAAATTAACTGTAAATGTAAACAAAATATTTATTATAAATAAAAAGCATTTTTGCCTTGAAAAAAGAATAATTCATCATCTTTCTAACAACAAATTCCCTAATAACAAATAAATACATATCCTTTAATAAAATTAAAAGTTTACACTATACAAACTAATAAACTATTGTAAACTCTGTTGTTACTCTTATTATTTATTCAAATAAACTCTTAAACTTGCAAGTTGATCACTTGTCACAAGTCATATGATAAGACTATTAATAAAAGAGAAGTTTCAACTCTGATTCATATAATGTAATCCTAAGTTAAGACATAAAAAGAAGACAAAGAGTTAGTAAAAGACTAGATTAAAGAAAAGCTTTAGAGAAAAGACTAGTACTTACTTACAGATAAGCCATCAGCCAAATCTAATACACCTAATTCGACTTAGCTACTGTAGGTAATGTAAGCGTTAGATTAATTTAATAACAGACTTGCAAATTCTGAAGTTACAATAGTTAAAATCATTTATTAAGATAATAATAAGTAAGATTATTTTTAGGCATTTGTTCTAAAGGATTCAAGATATTGTTTACAAGATAAAGGAAAAGAAGAATTGTCTGTTTTTCTAAACTGTTAACTGTAAAACTTGCTTTAACTCAAAGAAATTTTAGGAGTTTATATCTGTGAATTAAGCAACTAAGTAACTAAGAAACTAAGCAACTAAGAACTAAGTAACTAAGCAACTAAGTGACTAAGTGACTAAGCAACTAAGCAACTAAAGAACTAAGTAACTAAAAGACTAAGTAATTAGTATTACAAGCTTAAAGCATTAAAATATTTAAAGCATTAAAGTAACTATAACTAATAAATAATACAATAATAGAAATAATAATATAATAATATAATAATAGTAATATAATAATAATAGAAATTCATCCTATAACAGCAGTATTCATATTTAAAAAAGCAGCAATTATATATTAGATTATGTATTTGCTATCAAATTTTTTTTTTTGTCTTAAGCAGTTACACTAGTACTTTATTAAGATTTTTAAAACTAAATACATATATAATTATATATAATTTTCCAATACTTAAGTCTAGCATCATTTGGTTACTCTAATATTATCTAAATGCAACTTGCTGCACTATTTCAGTTAGAGATAAACTGCTCATCTAACTATTTAAAGCTATATCAAAAGGGTCTTCTTTCTTCTGTAACAAGTATATTAATTGTCTTTCAAGCTTCTTTTTTCTTCTATCTTGTTTTTTTTATTTTTTATTTTTTATTTTATTATCTTTTCTTTTTCTTTTTCTTTTATTATCTTGTTTTTTCTTTTTGTTAAGTTTTTTCTTACCTGTATATATTTTTTTATTTTATTTGTTATATTAACTTCTTTTTTTCACCTTTGTATCTTTTTATATTGAACACTTCATATTTGATTATAAAAAGTATTTCATACTGTTTTTGTTACTATGTTGAGATATTTTTTTATTGCTTGATTATTTAGCATTTTATTAAGTTTTTACTTTACTTCTACTATTATTAATCTTTTTATTAGCACTTTTTTATTTATAACCTCTTCTGCTTTTGTTTCTTCAAATAGTGCTTTGTATAATATTTATACTAAAATTTTAGCTTTTTTCTTTTCTTTAAGTTTGTTTCATGCTATTGCTATTAAAACTTTTTGTATTTATTTTCACAGGCTTTTTTGTTCACTACAGCTTGCTAAGTGTTTTTGAGTTTATTTTTACTGCTTTGACAAACTTGACATTCTGTTGTTGCATATACTTCTGATCTTCTTTTATTTAATTCTACTAGTATTAGTAAGCTATTCATTGTATATTTAATTGCTATAACTCTTCTTGTACTTAGTTTTCTTAAGGTACAGTATACTTCTTTTGTTCTACTCATCTTCTTTCAGAAACTTGACCAATTATAAAGTGTATGTTCTGTTTCTGGTTCCAAAATTTTGATCAACTTTGTATTTTTCTAATTAGCTTTTATTTTGGCATCTGTGATTATTTTGCAAAGAAGTCTTATAGATATATCTATTTTTTTATTTTTTTACTTTAGTTGTTATTCTATTTCTTTATATTTAAGTTTTTTTATCTAAACTACTTTTTTACAGCTTGCACTTTCTTTACTAAAAAGTCTGCTCTGTTATTTTATTTGTTTTTGCTATAACATTTAACTTTGATTAATTTTATTTTAGCATTTTTCTTTTTAACTAACTTTGTAATGTTCAATATCTATATTGCATTCTTTTTTTAAAAAATTTTTTTATCTTTTGTATTTTGTAATACTTTGTTAATATTTCTTATTTTTTTTTAGTATTAAGATGACCTCTTTGGTCCTAGCTTTTTATTTTTTTTTCAGTATTAAGGTGACCTCTTTGGTTCGAGCTTTTTATTAATACTTATAGCAGGTACATGTTTTATATAGACGGATCTATAATGAACTATTAGACGAGTGTAC
>CAJVQA010001895.1:0-23754 GCA_910591915.1 Cetraspora pellucida
TTGCTTGATTTAACTGGCGACGACATATTTATTAAACAAATATTTAGAATCTAGTTAGGTTAAGCAACCATATTACATTATAGAAATCAAATATTAAACTAGATACCAAATATATATAAAGGAGTATATAATCAACCAGGCTGCCAGACTTACTAAAAGAAAAAAATACAGAAATATACTATATTAGGCCATTTGAATTGGTAGTCTGGCCAGAAACTGTCAGTTTTGAGTTGTAACTAGTAAAAAATAATAGAAAAGATGCTAAGAAGATAAGTACTAGAATTTTAGTGAACTTTACTAAAATAGAAATAGTATAATAAAGCAGTTAAACAAGTAATCTTTGTAATTGCAAATGTTAGATAACTATAGCATGTTGCATAAAACTAAGTCAAGTATGTATGAAACACAAAGGCTCTAGTAAGTTTTTTTATTAAGAATAAAGTAGTTCTAAATATATTGATCAGTATTGAAAAACTTGAATAGGTATAATCTTGAAGATGTTCTTGTAATACAAAATGGATTGCAAATGCAGAAGGTTTAAACAAACAAAATCTTTAGTTGGCTTACAGATATGGCATCTAGTATAAAACTTATATAGTAATATATAAGCAGACTACTTAAATTAGATACCAAAAGTGCATATATAGTTAGTTGTAACCTTCAATATTAGGAAGCCTCTAGAGGCAATCTGTGTCTTATATACTTAAATAAAAATATCATATTCTAAAGATAGAGGCTTTAATTTTTTTTTAAAAAAAAAAGTATTATTCAAAGATAATAATTTTAGTATAGTAATTAGATTGTTATTCTTTAAATAGTAGATCTAAGGTTCAAATCCTATTAATGATAAAATTTAAAAATTATATTTGCATTATAGTAACTGTCTTTTGTTAATTGATTAGCCTTATATAACTGTAATTCAGATATACCAAGTCAAGTTCTACAAATATTAGGAGCTTAAAGCATCTATATGAAGTGTTATTATATATTTATAGAAAAATATATAACTAATATTATATAAAACTTTGAAGCAAACCTATAATAAGACCATCAGACATAAAAGACTAAGAAATCAAGGTAACAGAAACCTACTTAAAAATTTCTGAGTAAAGAGATAGTATAAACTTTTGATGATACTATTGAACTAATTAAAGCTTATAAAACATCTTTATAAAAACAAATCATCTAAACTAGATGTCAAATATATATAGAGAAGCATATAACTAATCAGGCTGCTGAATTCACTAGAGAAAAAAGATACAAAAGTATACTATATTAGACTATTTGGATTGGTAATCTGATTAGAGACTGCTAGTTCTGAGTTGTAACTAATAGGAAATAATGAAGAAGATAATAAGAAAATAAGTATTAGGGTTTTAGTGAACTTTACAAGAGTAGAAATAGTGTAATGTAGTAGTTAAACAGGTAATTATTGTAACTGCAAATGTTAGATAACTATAATATATTATACAAAACTAGGTCAGTATATAGGAGTGAGTTAATAGAAAAAAGACAAATCATTTTAGTAAAATTTTTTTAATTTTTAAATTTAAATAACTCAACAACTATTTAATTAAATCTGCTAAAAATTTTTTTATTTTAATCTTGAAATTATATAGAATTAAAATAAATAAAAAATTATTAAATTTAATAAAATAGTTATTAAGATATTTAAGCTTAAAGTTAAAAAAAATTTTATTTAGAAAAATTTGTTTCTTTTTTATTAACTTCCCTTCATATATTTTATAGTTTTAGATTAAAATTTCTTAATATACTTGTCAATATTCTTATTTCTACTTGTTTATCTTTGTACTGATCACTGAAGAATGCATATTTTGATACCAAGTATAAGATGTGTTATATTTTTTGCATTTTGCATATATATTATATTTATAATTTTTTTATAACTAATTTATTAAATATTAACATATACTTATTTGTGACTGTATTTTGAATTAGTTCATAAATATTTATATTTTCTAATTAACTTAATTAATTTATTAATTACTATATTAAATATATAATAGCATATTAATTAAGATATAGATTAAATTAACTATATGTTTGATTTAATATCTAATCTAATATCTGATATAATAAAATAATATAAACTTTTAAATTATTTTATATTTGTATCAATATTTTAATTTTTACTTTATATAATAGTAAACATAACTATATATATTTAATTTTTTTAATATATTTATAATTTATATAATATATTCTATCTAACTACATTGCTAAAAATTTATTACCATTCTTTTAAATAATAAATAAATTATTAAAAAGAATCTATTCAATTAAATCTTTATATTTAGTAGCTTTAACTAGAAATTCTTTAATGCAATTGTTGATATCCTTATTTTTACTTGTCTATTCTTGTATTGTCTTCTAAAGATTATAAGTTTAATATTAAATATAAAATGTATTTTATTATTTGCAATTTGTACATGTTCTATTATCTTTATTTCTTTTAAAATCAAATTTATTAAATACCAATATATATTTATTTGTTGAAATATTTTGAACTAAACTATAAATACTTTAATTATCTAATTAATTCATTAAATAATATATTAAATATATTAAAAATAAATATAATAAGTATACTAATTTTTGGAAATCAATTACTTATATTGATATTAAATGTTTTATAATATATGAATAAAATACTAAATCAGTTTTTATTTATATATTACTTAGACTATTTGTTAATTTTTTTATTTCTAATTTCTAGTATAACTATATTATATAATTACTTTATTTTAATAAATGTCTTAAGTAAATATTAATTATAAATACTATATATATATTAAATAATATAATATATTAGTTTAATTCTTTAATCTAGGTCTTATTTTTGTACAGACATATAATAATATTGAATTACAGATTTAATAATATAAATAGTATTAAATTATTAATTTTTTTTAATACTATATGTTATTTGTATTAATTTAATGATTCTATAGATTTATTTATTTAATAACTTTAAATTATTAATAAAATAATGAGTTATATCTAGTATAATATTTAAATATTAATAATCTACTTTTAATATATATTAAATATAAACAGTTTAGTTCTAATTTAAATTAGATCAATTATAATAGTAAAATAGTTGAATCAGATTTTTGATTTTCTTTAAATAATTTAAATATTTAATTTTAATAATAATTTTAATAAATAAACAAAATAATAAAATAAAATAATAATAAAATAAAATAATAAAATAAAATAATAAAATAATAAAAAATAATAATAATTTGTAAACTAAATATAGTAGCAATAAAAAAACCTGCAACAGGAAAAAAAATTATTGCTTAAAATAATTATATTCTAATTTTATTAAAAATTAATAAAATTTTTTATTATAAATTGATTCAAAATCAATATCTGAATTTTTTTCAGATTCTGATTCTTGTTTAATATTATCATTTAAAGATAAAGTATTTTCAATTTCATTAATATTATAAGAATTTAAATCTATTATTTCTGCTATAAGCAAATTATCAAAATTGGATTCTTCTGTTTCATTATTTATATCAAAACTATTTTTATTTTTATTTTTATTTTCATCTTCATTATTATTATCTTCTTTATTAAAAAATCATCATTTTTAATAAAAGCTTCTATTATTTTATTAATAGTTTTTTCTAATTCAGATGTCATATTTGTAATATAAAATGAATGAATTTGTGCTATTGATTGAAGAAGATTAATATTTAATCTAAAAATATTTTAAATAAGTTATTAAAATTACAAAATAGATAAACCAATTTTTATTTTTTTTATTATTATTTTTATACTTACCTAGTTCTTTTTTTTCAATTATCCAGTTTAAAATAAAAAATACTCTAACATGCTGCTTGATGAAGAACAATAGAAAATAATTTTAATACTAATTGTTGTATATAATTGTCTAGTTGTCAACAAGTTTGCTACCAAATTTCAGGAGTATTATAATTATCTACATATTCTGTATCATATAGTATAATATTTTCTAAATATTTTCTAAGTTGTGATAGCAAAATTTTACAACTATTTGTCTTACTACCAAAATTTTTTCAAATTTTCATTGCATGTAAACTAATTTCACTAAATACTTTATCTTTAAATTCTTTATCTAAAATAAAATAAAATTAAATTAATAAATTTTAATTTAAAATAAATAAAATTAAAATTACCTTTATATTTAGAATGCAAAAAATAAATGAGAAAATAAGTTAAAATGTCAAATTGTTTCTAATACTTATTATAAATTTTAATACATTATTTTTTAAAATTAAAATCTATAATATTAGAAATATTTTTAATTGCAATTGCCATTTTAACTAATTTCAAAACACATAATGCAATATTGCTTGATTTTGTTTCAACTGCATTAATTGCTCTTTTAGCAGATGCAAGAATAATTTCTAATTTCTCTACATCTTGCCAAAATTGATGATTATGAAGAATAGTTTTTACACTTAAAGCATCTTGAAAAATTTTAGATTGATTTTCAAGAACCTAAATAAAAATATAAATATATAAAAATTTAATAATTAATAATTAAATTTAATTAAAAAAAAAAAAAAAATTTATAAATATAATAATAAAAAAATATTATATTTATATTTTTAAGACTATGTTCCAATCTAATAAGTGAATTACAACAATCCCATGCAGTAGACCATCTTGTTTTTACTGAAGTTTTTAATTCTCCACTTTTTACAAAATTATTAATAATATCTTTTTAAAAAGCTGCACCAGTACAATAAGATTGTTTAAAAAAAGAAATTAAAGTTTGACATTTTGTAAAAACTGCTTTAGCAAAATCTAATTTAATAATATTAAAAGTTATAAGATTAATATAATGAGCTATACACCTTATAGATAAAATATGAGAATACTTAGTAGAAATTATTTTTTTTGCTAATTGCATAGCTGATTCTGTATCTGTAACAATAGCAACAAATTTTTGAGATCCAATTGAAGTTAAAACTTTTTCAATTTTAGAAGCATTAAAGGAACCAGTATGAGATTGACTTGATTTATCAATTAAAGCATAAGTATATTGTTTTCTACTAGGTGTAATAATTACAAAAGCATAAATAGATTTTCCTAAAGGACTAGACTATCCATCTACAACTATTAAATAATAAATTATATTAGTATAATTAAAATTTTGTAATTTAATAAATTTAATTTAATTATATTTTTACCTAATGTTAAATTATTTTTACATTCAAGTTCCTTATTAATTTTAATCAAAACTGTAAAAATTTCTTAATTTAAAATAGTTGTTGAAAGTGTTAATCTATTAGAAGAAATATAACTATAACAAAGACTTTGAATAAAATCTATAAAATATGGATGACCAACTACAGAAAATAGAATATCACAACATATAAAAATTTAATTAATGCTTGATCAATTCTATTTTTTTTATTTGGTTCAATTTTTGTTGTTGAATTATAATAATCAGATACTAATTTTTTAGAATTACTACTATTATTTTTTGTTTTTTTAGAAAAATTAATATTAGCTAATATTTCTAAATATTCTAATTTAATATCTTGAGGTATAACATTACAAAATAATGCTAAATAAGATTTTAATTCTTTTGGTCTTCTTCTAATTCATTTTTCAGAACAATAATTACATTTTGCTGAATAATGTCCACTTCCAGTAGATTCTTTAATAAAATGATCCTAAACACAAGCTTTTTTACAACCTCTTTTATTTTTTTGATAGAACTTTCAAATACAATATCAGACATAATTTGAATATTTTATAAAATAAAAAAATAATATTTTTATATTTATTATTTTAACAATATATACTAGGAATAGAGTGAAATAAAATGTATAATTATATGGAGAGTAAAATATTGTGTGCATATACAGGCTTCTGATTAATATAGTTTTAAATAATATAATATCCTAATTTATATTTCATTTATCTATATAGTTCTATTACCTTATTTTTTATGCATGCACCTATATGCAGACTTGTGGTGATTTTATTTAGTTTACTATTTTATAAAAATTGTGTCAGCATTTTTATTGTATAAAATTTAACTAAGCTGCATTTATATTGCTTAGTACAGATTAGAGTTCCGCATAGGCTGGGCTGAATATTTTAAAGTCCAGATCCAGCCTATTAAAAATATGTACCAATTATTTAGATCCAAATTTGGCCTATATTTAATTAGATAGATCCAAGCCCAGCCCATTACTATATAGTATAATCTATGATCAACTCATGGATCCAATAATATAAACTAAAGCTTGGAACCAATTGTCTTTAAGCAATTTATATAATATAAGCAATTTATATATAAGTAGCTGCACAACATTGTTATGCAAAACCAGAAACAGAAGGTGTATTTTTAGATCAAGTGGCAGATGAAACTGCTGTCATTATGAGTATTTTGTTTGCTTAACTTTTATAAGTTTTATTTGCAACTTTAAATTAGATTATATATGCAGTAGGTCGAATATTAACTATGTTATTTAAGTGAACTTTATATGCAATTCAGATAGATTAGTCTTAGTATAGTATAGATGTAGCATTCTTGCATGTATATAGTATTTTTAAAATAAATTATTTACTTTTGTTGTTATTTTATTTCATGTAATTGATAAATATAATAAACATTTGTTAATAGGTGTATTTAAAATAAATTATTTATACTATATTAATCTATCATATTTTAGTTGGCAAATTTCATAATTGATTTGTTAAGTACCTGGGTATTTTACATTCATAGCTGCAATTAATCTGTTCTTAGTATCTGGAGCACTTTATATTTTTAGGCCTCTGAAAATCATGAGGAGTATTATAAAAGGGGTCTTTTAGTCTACACTGTATAGTGATTTGTAATTAAATATAAGTATAAAAAGCAAAGAATCAAGCATTCAATGACAGTAAGTAGGTTAGTAAAGTGATAAATTGTTCAATTCTTAAGTGTGCATATGAAAAATACATAACATTGAAGCATTGAACTTAGAATAGCTAAAATGAACGAACACAGTTAAATAAAATTTATTATATTCTAGATAAAATCTGTAACATATTCTAACTGTATATAGATTAAATTAAAATTTAATTACAGCTTAATGTTTATTGCAATAAGCCTCTAATTACAAAATCTTTCTAAATGCACTCAAATATATACTTTATCTGCATAAATGCATTTTTTTATTATTTCTAAAAGCATCTCTTATAAAAGTTGAGTCTTTATAAAAGTTACTTAGAGAGTTTTAATTGTAATATAATTCTAGTTAATTTAAGAATTATTATAATTTATCCAATAGGATTAAGACTGAGGCTCTTTTTTTTTTTTTTTTTTTTTTTATTTATATAATATCATAGTAGAAACTTTAAAATACAATAAGAAATTTAATTACAGAAAAAAATTCCTAAAATAAAGATTTCTAAACTACATTTGTGTTGCTAAAAAAAATAGACACCCAATATGACATTACACCTTCTATTTCCTAATAAGTGCTATAGATAATTGTTTCAAATTATTTTCTAGCTAGGATAGGTTGAAGGAAACCTTGGCTCTTTTTTTTTAAAACAATATTTGTATAAGTTACTAAACATTGTATTTAACTTTCTTAAAAATATAAGAAATTACACAGATATCTCAGTACTAACTACTTTGCTTCTATACAATATAAGCATATAGTTAGAACAGTGAACAAAAACAGATAAAATCAAGAATAATTCAATAAATATATGACAAGATTAAAAGCTGAGATAATAAATAGAGAAATTAATATTATTAAATAAGCTAAAAAGAATAATTATCTGATCACAAATATCTAATTCGCATTTTTTTTTTTTATTATGTGTCAATAGACAAAAGCTTATAGATAAAACTCTAAAAATCACAAGATGAAGTCACAAGATTATAATAACCAATCAGATAAAAAAGAGACACACTATTTCAGATACTTATAAACCATACTCTATGTTATATGTTATACAAACTTCATTTTTGGTATTCTATTACATTTTTATATTTTATGATTCTAAGCTAAAATTTTTTATAATTATTAATGTTCATATTATTATCACTTGTCTATCATTAAGTATATAATGCTACTTAGATTTTTTTTCACTTGGGCTATGCATAAACATAATGGCAAATATTTAATCTTTAGCCATCTGTTTTATATATAACACAGCTGTAATATGCAATTTTTGTGCCACTTTACAAACATCAAATACATAATAATAATAAAAATCTAATTAGTAAATAATTTCAGGCTTGAAACTATTTTAAAGTTTTCATTAAGGTATTTTGGCATTATAACATTATGGCATTATGGCATTACAGCATTATGGCATTATGGCATTATAGCATTACAGCATTACAGCATTATGGCAAAAAATATGACACATGTTATTGCCATATTAATTTACAAAACCAATTCTACCAACAACTATAGTAATAACTATTTTTTCTATTTATGTAATACAGACTAACTGGAGACTATATATAGAAGGTTATTTGTAAATCATATATCTTTAAATCTTGAATCTTGCAAAGCCTGTTACTAGTTCTATTTTAAAATAACTATGAATATTATATTATTATATTGAGGTGTGTATTAATCATTTGAGAATATTAAATAATTTGTTCTAACTGAATATATAAGTATATCTTGTGCTGAATTTCTTGTAACAAAGCTAGTATGCACTATGCTGAATTTGAGTAATTTAAAAAACTTAGCCAAAATAAATTTTGTTAATAGATCAAAATATATTCGACCTATTATTGTGAACTTTGCAATTAAATTTTGAAAGTAAGTACTGCTAAACATACCTACCTTCAGATCTCAAAGTTTATAATTTATTAGACTAAAGTATATCAAATGTTATAGCAATAGGGTCCAGCAAGAAACTAACCTACAAGCTGAAGTATAATTTTTTATTGTATTATAACACTAAATAATACACAAAAATAAAAATTTACAAATTAGCTTGGAAATTTAATTTATTAAACAATAGTTAAATATAATAGTTTATTTTATTACAATAGCTTAACTTTATATTATTCAAAAATGTATAATAATAAAACATATTTAAACTATTCAATTTTACTTAGCTAGAACTTCATATGTTTCTGAAAAATTTACTCTTTAGTACATTTTAATTTAACTTACCATCTTATTTTAAAAAGTAATTGTGATTTATGTATCTTCGATTATACTACTTATATTTAATCATATATCTAATATTATTAGAAATAATACTTATATTTTTAATAGTTGTAGAACAACTATATCAAATAATGTATAAAAACCCAAAGGAACATATAAATTATTAATGCTAATGCTCTCTAAATATATTAGCTATAACATATTATTATATTTGTATTAATATAAACATATTTTATTTAATAAACTGAATTAAATATTTGAATAATGCAAAAACTTTAATGTTTTCAAAATTATTAAATGAATAAGCTGAGATAACATTCTTACTCAAATCTAACAAGAGACTGATCACCTCAAGTGAAATTTAATAGTAAAAATTGTAGAATATGATATTTATCCTATTATATTATACCAAAAAGTTGATATTTAACAATGACAATAAGAAGATACTCAATCTTTTACAATAAAATTATGCATATTATTTTGAAACAATATTATTAGAACAATAATTTTAATAGCCTTCATTATATTAATACATGACCTATTTTTAAATCATATTAGAAGACAAAATAAACATCTACACAATAAAACTAAAAACAATTAGAAACAACAATATTTACATTATGTTAATGTCAAACCAATATCAGATCAAGTAATACCAATAACAATATTTTTTACAACAACAATTTTAACTACAACAATAAGTTCAACATCAACAATAGTCAATACAATACCTAACTCAGTAGATAAATCTTTCAACACAATCAAAGTTGTTATACAAACACAGATTACAGATCAGAATAGTTCAAACAACAATATCTTTATTATCGAAATATTAAGTACAATATTTACATTTATAACAATAATATTAGCAATAATACTCTATTGTATACAAAAAAATTAGAAAGAATAAAAAAAATAAGTAATTGCTAAACAACAAAACTAAACAACCAACATTACAACTTGTTACAAATATAATGCCTGGTCCATATTCAAACTAACAACAATTGTTATCACAATCACAAGTATCAGATTTAGCAAGGCAATACAACAAAGAGATTTAAACAACAAAGAAAAAGAAAAAACAAAACAAAAAAGATGCATACCTGTTATAGACACAAGATTACTAACACAACTTGAACAAAGATATAATTATTTTAATGCAGATGCAGCAGAATCATCTGATTATACAACAGATTCAACTTGAAATAGACTATAACAATGTCAACCACAACAATCAATATTCAACAAACCACTTTAACAATCAATAAAACAAAGAATAACTATGATAATACTAACTAAATTAAACTTTATTTGATATTTACCATTATAATACTAATTTTATTCTATTTACTAACAATAATATGCATTTTTTGTCACAACCAAAGATATAAAAAGAGGAACTATCAAGACAATCCATCGCTAGGATATAATACTCAATACAAAGAATCAACTTCAATATATTTTAAAAACATATGACTCTTCCAACACCATTTGACCAAACAATACTCATAATAGTAGCAATCATAATAGAAATCATTATTACAGGACTAGTATTACTCATAATCTATAAACTTGTTAGAAAACAAAGAATAATCAAATGTGGTGACCATAATTAAATACCATTAACACTTTTAAACTATTGAATGACCAACATATTCAATAAACGTTTTAGAAAAAAGAGAGTATCTAAGAGACACCAACAGAATCTAAAATATTTTCAAAATCTACAAGACTTTGAACAAAGATTTGACAACACTACAAGACTACTTGAAGATTCAGAAACATATGAAAGATACAGAAATACAAGACATCCTAACTTACATCCAAATCATTTTATAACTGACCTTAGAAGTCATAACCAAAGAGTACTCATAGTACCAAAAAAAACAAATATATCTACCTATTTGAATTATATTTAATGCAATAAAGACAACAAATAATATTATTAACAATCTCAATACTAATACTAACAGTAACCTTAATCCAAACACAGCAACAACTTTAACAATAACAGCAAGCTCAACTATAATACAAACTCAAACATTAGAATACTTTCAAGATAATAGCATAATTACTCAAGATATAATATCAATAATAGTAGTAATATTAGCAATACTATTATTTATATTCTTCAATTGAAGAAGAAACCAATTAGAAATAGTAAGAGAACACTTAAACAAAAGAAAACACACAGATCAATTACTTGAAACAATAACTGATATTACAAAACCAATCTAACAAAGTAAAGAACATTATAAACAATATAAGAATAATACTAATAATATTCAATGCAACATTTTAGTATAAAACTTAAAACTCTTTAATACTTATTACTCTGGACCCAAATAAAATTCAATTATTTGAAACAACAATTAAATATATAATCTATTATCTAATAACTTATACTATATTAATGCATCTGCACCTTATAGCATGAATACTTAGAAGACTGAATAATGACAGACCCATCAAAGAAAATATTAAATAACAATTTTACAATAAACTGAAAAGAATTAGATAAAGATTTAAATGAAATAGATAAACACCTACAACAAAAAGAGAAAATTAAATATTTACTTTTAAGTAATACTAAAGAAATATATTACAGATGCATTAAATTAGTACTTAAAAGAAACAAACCTTTAACATTAAGTCAAGATGAAAAGAAAACATACTTGATTCTTTATATAAGAAAACAAGATTCTTAAGAAGAACCTAAAGAAATCTCTACTAAATTTAATTTAAACCTACAAACAACAATTGTATTTAGAAAACTTTTTAGAAACTCTTTCTGTAGATCATTTTTACAAATTCTTGCTAAAAACATTTAATCTTTTCTCAATAATTTACTAAGTAAACCTTACTTGTGCTCTTAAGTAAAGTTGTTCAGCCACTTTTCTTATCCTAGCCGGCTGGATTTTAAGTTTAAAAATCTCCGGACTACTAAGAAAAGATCCAAAAACCAAATCTTTAGTTTTTGCTTCTTTCTAAGAATTTTACTAATCAAACATACTTTGTTGCCTATTAGAAAAACATTCAGCTCCTCAAGGCAATCATTTTGATATATATTTTATTACAAACAGATTAGAACTCATCAAAAATACATATAAAAGGCAAAAACTAAAACCTGTCTTTACAGGTTTTTTTATTGGCAATTTTAGAAAAATCTATTGTGTTGCTTCAGAAAATTCATTTTTTGGTACCCATTAAAATTTACTAAACATCTAGCAGGCTCTCACATTTGTCTTACATCTTTTGAAATTCTCCTAAACATCTTAAAAGCACTTGTAATTAAAAAATTTTTTTAGAAACTAGTAATAACAAAATAGTTCATACTACTTTAAAGTTATAACTACAACCTAGTTACCTCAGTCTACTCAACATGCCTACTCTTAGTACTGTAGCACCTAACACTCTTGACCTCGATTACTTCTTTGAAAACTATACTGGCTCTTATGAAATTGCTATTTATGAAAAGAAACCCAAAAATATTAGAGCTATTCCTAACAAATACAAGCCAGCTAAATGTGTTATTATGGAATTGAGAACCCATCCGCTAAACATTTTTTTCCAGTTCTCCCAACAACTGAAACCATTAAGTGTTTGTGTGGATTATTCCATACTCAATTTATCTCAGAAAATAACAAAACATATGAAATCACTAATATAATCGAACCAACAACAACTAACTCACAAACCAAAAAACTTTGACAAGCACTTCACAAATCTATATCAAATGTTCCACCATCTTCTTCATCAACTACTCACACACATACTTGTCCCAAGTGTCAAATTCCAAGCAACTGCAAAGTTACTAACAATAACCATAGATTGCAAAATGAAATTATGTTTTATAAAAATGAAGCATATTACAACAACTGTCTTGCTGAAATTTACAAACAAACCAAATTAACCAATCAACCCAATCCTCAACCTATTATCAACCCTGAACAAGGTTCCTTTGTACAATACAAGCTTCCAGTCCAACAACCAATCCAATCCTTAAATAATAATCATTTAAACAACTCTTCTATTCCCGAGTTTACATCTCCTCAAATAATTTCTAATGAAACAACTAATACTAATAATGACATGGATATTGACAACTCCAATCCATTTAATGACAGCAACTCCAATACATCAACTAGCAACTTACAACAACAACAATCCTTATATCAAACTTTACCACCATAACAAAAACAACATCCTAACCAAAAACAATCTCAACAACCTCAACCATCTCAATTTTATAGCCAAGTAACAAGACACAAGCTCAATCTATCATATAACTTTGTAGCAAACTTTCTAGTTACAGATGAAATGCAAAATCATACTAAACTACAAACAGAGCTATTCTGTAAACTTTTCAACTTCCTTAATGAACATCTTCATAATTTTTATCCAGGAAAATTTATCAAAAAAGCATCTGGCAACCGATATGCACTTAAAGCAAGCTTCTATCTATTAATTAGACAAATGGCTGGTGCTTGACCACAATTTCTTATAGATCTAATTCAACAACACAATGCAGACAATGACATATCTGCTACAATTCCATTTAACATTCTTGAAGAAACATTAAAAAAACTTATTCATACATTTACAACAGTCTTTTTTACCAAACTGAATTACCCAAAAATTTTTGCTTCACCTGTCACTATTTCACCAATTCAAACTTACAATCATTTACAATTTTGTATTAATCTCGCTCAACTTCATCTATATCTCTCAGACAACTATCAAGCAATTAACTACACCAAATTTGCAGAAGATATCAAATTTAGACCAAAAAGATTTAATATTACATCTGAGGTTATTGAAGTTAATAAGCAACATCAATTTCTCTTTATCAAAATAGACAATCGATTTAATATCAAACTCAATTTCAATCTTCCTAAAACTTTATTTCTTAAGAAATACAATATATCATTTTTAAAAAATTCACTCAATTATTTTAATGAATGGTTTGAAAAAATCTTTCCCATATACAGTCGCCAATTCTCTAATACCATTAACAAAACTAAAGTTTCTAACTATCTCAAATATGAATTTTGACAACATTTCATTACTCATCTCAAAAAGCTTCTACCTATTTCTGTCAAGTTTAAGAAACCAACTAGTCTTAATGAAAGACGTAATAAAACCTTCAGACATGCCAATTATCATATACTAACTTGCACTGATAATAAGTGCTCCTATCTTGAACCAATTACAACTAAATATAAAGAAAAGGAATCTGATAATGAAAAAAAACCTAACAATACTCAAAAAACAAATTCCAAGCTACAACTAGTACACAACTCAACAAAACTCATTAGAAACATATTTGATACATCATATAATACTTATCCAAAAGAAATTGAAGTTTGAAATGAACCTTTTTCTGATGCATCAATATTCTATATTAAAGGAAAACATGAAGCCACATTTACTAAACAAATCCCTATGACTGTATTAGATAAACTAGCAGCAAAAGCAAAAGAATACACCTGTTCTGCTAATTCTGTTAGAACTAATCCAAAATGACAAGCATTTTATTTTTATCAATACCTAACCATTTACCAAAACACTGCGGCACAAAACCATAATATTGATAAAATAGATAAATAACAGGCTATTAACTTTCTTACATCCAAACTTATTGACTCTGACTTTCTTGCATATGTCATTATATACTTTGACTGCACTCACAATAAATCTCCTAACTACTCTACAATAACCAAATTTTACAAAGAAAAAGCTTTACCAGAAGCTGAAACAATCTTACACGAAAAATTCAATATTAAATTCGAAATACCAACTTCTATTGCAGAGTTACTCTTCTTAGAAAAAAAAGAACAGGCTCCTTTTCAATAAACTTGTCTGCTACAAAACCCATAGATTCAGTCGCCATCCTATTAAATAACACAATTATAGTAGTTAATAGGAAAAATGATATAAGTAGACAGGCAGTAAAGTCTACTTATATAGAAGGCCAGGATTACAACAGTCTGACCCAACGTACAGGGCAGACTATAGTATCTTGCACAGCTGTGAGAGCCAAGCATATGGTGATCGATCCTGTAGAAGACAACTTAAAAGATCATTATTAATATCTTTAAACCCCTATGATCTTCATACATATTTTAACAAATTCCTTCTTTATTACAACTTACTACTTTTTCCACATGGCCAAACTATTCAATCCCTCATACAACATATTGACAAACATAACTATAATAACACTGTTCTTAGCATTACCTTTTCTGTTAGCAACATCTATCATGAAACTCATATATATCTTCCAAATGACACACTTTTACTCAATTATACTGTTATTTATCCTCATCTTTTTCCAATTTTTTATAACCTACCTCTTAGATCAAATACCTCTAATCCTACTCTTATCTTATCCAACTTATTTTTTAATGAGCATACAACACCACAAGTATCTACATTAACACAACCTTCACGAGACCTATATCTAAATATCTGCACACACAATGTTAGAGGTTTTAATACAGTAACCAAAAGAGAAGCTTGGCAGAATTATTGCCTTTACAATAATATTCATATTGTCTGTATTACTGAAACCAAAATCACTAACAGTACTAATCTTCAATTCTATAACAACAATCTATTTTCCTACTTCTGGGCTAACTCTGAAAGCTCAGCAGAAGGTGCTGCTATCATGATTCACAAACACTTACAACTCTATATATATAATTGTCAAACACATCCTGGTAGAGCAATTGCTTTGGATCTCTTCTTCAAAAGTGAAATTAAACTTTGAATTATAGCTGTGTATCTCTCTTCTACTAATATAAAAAAATAAAACAAAACACAGAATATAGTTATTACATAGATTCAACAAGCCTTTCAATACAATCTTCATCTAATAATATTTGGAGACTTTAATACACAAGATAACATTTGCAGCTCATCATCTAAATTCTAACTCATTAACTATTTACATCACTCTAATATGTTTAATCTTGGTGCATATGTTGACAACAAGCACTTTACATAGTCAAACAATACTAGCTATAGCCATATTAACTATATCTGGACTGATTCATTTAATATTCAATTTTTTCTTTTATACAAACTTAATGATAGCAATATCTCAACATTTAGTGATCACTCTATTCTGACATCTACCTGGACCTTTACTAATGCATATAGCAAACCTCCATATCATAATACTGGCATCAGTCACAGAATCTTTAACTATAAAGATATGTCAACTGACAAATGGACAGAATTTTTATATCTACTCTCTCACAACCTTAGACTATATAGTACACCACTCAATAACAATACTAATAAAAGTATTGAAACCACCTGGCATAAGATTGAACATTCAATAATTAATACTGTAATACAATCTATTTCTAACAAAAAGACCTGTAAATATAGCTATAATTATCAATATTCCTCTCATTCCACCCTACTCTATATATCACTTAAAGAGCTTGGACATCTAATTAAAATTGTCAAACAAACTTACAACAAGCTCAATATTAACATAATAAAATCGAAGATTTAGAATATTAACAACATTTCCTATTACAACCTTCAAGCTCTTAACTCAGATGACTACTTTCAAATTTATACATAGATTTAACATGTATATAATATTTGGAAACAACTATATCAAGCTCGTTATACTAAAAATTCATTACTACTCTGCCAACAAATTCAACAAGCTACAAAAAAGAAATATAAAACACTTACAATACACTCTAAACAAACTATAAATAGTATTCTTAACCGATACAAAGCTTCTATTCACTTTTCTAACATTAAACTTCCTGACCAACTTATTACAGACTCCAATTCTATTAAATATCATATACAATCACACTTCTATAACTGGACTGCATACCGACCAATTAATTAAAACTGTATAATAACTTATAGCATACATATTATCAACTACAACCACATATTAATACCTAATGGTACAACTCTTTCAATTCTCTTATAACAAAAGAAGAAGTTCTTCAAACATTATCAAAACTTCCTAACAGAAAAGCCTGTAGACCTATAGGCATTAGGTATGAAATGCTTAAACATATAGGCACTGCTTGTATTTAAGCTATCACAGCTTTATTTAATCATTGTTTTAGTTCAAATCAAATCTTTAAACAATAGAAACACAGCAGAATCTATCCTATTCTAAAACATAACACATTCAATAGAGACTTAAATCTTACTCATCCTATAAGTCTTATTGAACATATTTGAAAAGTGTATACAAAAATTATAACTACCAGACTTAGTACTGTGTTCTTCCAATATCCTATTCTTTCACCATACAACTATGTTGCTTTACCTAACAATAGCATATCTATACCTATACATATACTTAATAACCTTATTGAAGATGCATCATGCAACCACAAACCAATCTGGCTCTTATCTTAAGACATAAGCAAAGCATATGATTTTGTCAATCTTACTCTTCTTTAAAAGTCATTACAACACCTTGCCTTACCTAGTTCCATTACTAATATTATTATTAATATACTTACTAATTGACAAAATCAAATTATCACAAACCTTGGTCTTATTTCATCATATCTGTGCTTAATAACATTGACCAAGGTGAAACTATTACTTTTCTTCTATAAAGAATCTATTATGACCCACTTATATCATATATTCATAACAACTTCAAAGGTTATATCATACAAGTTTTTTGGTTAACCAATTTTAAACATCAAACACACAACAAGCTCAGTGCATATTGCTTAGTTCTTGCCTATATGGATAATACTTTTTAGATTGTATCCTCACAACAAGAACTATCACAAATTCTTTCTACAGCTGAATCATTCTACAACATGGCCAATATACAAATTAACTCTACTAAATCTATACTCACAACTAATATTAAACAAACTAACTATACCTTTATTACATACAACAACCATCTTCTTAACCTTCATCCATTAAATAAACTATTTAAATTTTTTGGATGCTGGTTTACACTTAATAATAAACTAACTAAACAAACCAAACTTATTATAACAGAATCATCACATCTTATCAAAATTGCAAGCACTAAGCAAATTACTAATACATACATATAATATATTATTAATACTGTTATAATTCCTACAATAGAATATTGACTTCACAACATTGTTTTTAAACAAAATATATGTGAAAAAATTCTTACAAGTTATATCGGACTTGTTAAAAACAAAGCCAAACTTAGCTACACAATCCCTACTAGTACATTGCTTCATCCTTAGCTATACAATATTTGTAACATATGGGATATTCAACTACAACATCATATTACAAACTTTACTAAAAGGCTTAATTCTCCTGATCTTTTAGGAATAAGTACTCATATTAGGATTTAACAACTTCAGAACAATTTGTGGCCACCTACTAGTATTTTGATACATAATAATCCTATTATTGATGAGCCTAACAAATACACTATTAATTTCAAAATTATTCAACTTTTTAAACATCTTGGTATAATATTTACACCTAATTCACTATACAATATTCTATATACTATTCAAGAAGGATCTATCTCACTTGAGTTAATACTTTCACCACATACTAAATATTTAATATTTAAAAAGCAACTTAGATATCATTCTATTCTTTACTTAGACCAACTTATTGCATTTGACAACTCATGTCTTTTAGAATGAAAACACATATTCCTACGTATAAACAAAATTCCTAAAGGCAAACTACTACTCTGGTTTAGCTATCTAGAAGACCAAACTACAAGTCACTTATATAATTATACTCTTTACCAATATTTACATTTACCTAGCACTAATTACTATAGTTATTCAACTGAACACTTTTCTTTACAGAAAAAACTATGGCTTATTACAGTACTTAATAATCAAATTATTACTAAAAAAGCCAAAAAACAACCCTCTTCTTCAGGAACTATTCTTATTACTCACTGGCAATGCCATATAGAACAACAATTTACTCATCTATATCTACTTCCATCTATTCAATCACAAATATGCCCAGGTTGCTCTTTTAACTTTTATACAATTGCTAATAAATATACAATCAATATCTCTATCAATCTCTCTTCCAGATTTTTTGGTTGAATTAATACATACAACAAATCTCTTAACTTCAATACTAATCACCTTGACCTTATATACTCTATTACAATTCGACATTCTATTCAAATCCCTAACCTTCCTAATATCAATATTATAACAAACCTAATTTCAACTATATTTGAACCTGGCACTTTAACAAACAATCTTCAACAAATTACCAACTACAATGCACAACTATCAGAACTTCATTTTTATACAGATGGCTCTGTCATTAATCTGGGCATCTCACAATGCTCTATGGGTATTGGATGGGCCCAAATTTTAAACAACAATATACTGTATACATTCCAAGCCCAAACTAGATACTGGTCTTGTTCATTTAAGTCTGAGCTTACTGCTATCCTATCAGCTCTTATTACTGCTCCTAAAAACAGTATTATACATATATATACTGATTCACAGTCTGTAATTTCTAAATAACACAGTCTCTTAAACTCAATTTATACTCTATCTTATACATATACATCATATTTTTCATTATAGAACACACTTATTAACTTTGTCAAAACATACAATATTTATATCATTTTTCACAAAGTCACTGCTTACCAGGATGATCAGTACAATAATCTCGCAGACCAACTTGTATGCAGCCATCACAACCTGCCATATCTTACCTTAATACCCTATAATATCTACAATTCCATATACACCTTAAATTTTAAAAACTTTATTTTAGAACTACCTACTCATCATAGTATTCATACAATATGTCATGCACATATTTATGCACTATGGATTACACAAAACTGCTTCCAAAAATGGCACAAAATTCTTAATCAAGTTAATTGGCAAGCCATCTGGCTATACATCAACAACAATTAAAAAATTTCAAACTTTTACATAGCTTTCAGTCCTCTACTCTTAAATCATTTAGAATTAAAATTCTACTAGATAATCTTTCTACTCCACATATTTTACACAAACAAAATCACTTATACTTACCTATTTGTCATTAATGTTATCAAATTAGTTTTCATCTCTACTGGACAACTTGCCTATCTAATCAATTGCTATACAACCTTATAGACATTTCATTACAACATACTTTAAATACTAAAACACTTGACACTACTTTAAATACTATAACTAATTTACATAACCAAATCAAGCTGTTAAGTAGTATGACTGTTCACAGTATACCAGACTTACCTTCAGTTTTCTCAACTCTAACTAGTTTAATACCAAATGAACTTATCGACATTATTGCAAGTCTGTTAACTAAAAAAGTAGTCACAATACTTGTTATCAAGTTCTTACTTCATCTTAACCAACAAATCTTTCATAAAATCTAGATCCCATACTGCATATCAAGATCTACAGCTCAACTTTCTAAATATGATATACTTCCAAATACTGTCTTATCTCTATTACATTTTTTTTCACTCAACTCTATTAGTTCAAAAATAAACTCCTAGTATATTCAATAGATTAAATATCAAACTAATCTTTTATACATAATTACTAACAATCAAATCTAGGTAAGCCTTGGCCACTTCAGTTGGTTTAGGTCACAGATAAATTAGTCTGAGCTTCTATTCTTTCTATAATATTTTAAAAGCAGAATTGTACTTTATGTAAAATCTCAATTAAATATTTAATAAAAATAGAGGCATGGCCTTACCATTAATATTAAAAAAAAAAAGCAATTGTGAGCATTTGTGAGCACTTGCTTCATTCTTTGTATTTCTTAACAACTTTTTATATAACTTTTCTTTAATCTCTTTTATCAATTTTTGAAGGATTTCTTTGATTGCTTTATCATTATCATCATCTTTTTTATCTTGCTTCTTTTTTTTACTAGTTTTCTTGTTTTTTTTCTTCTCTTTATTTCTAAAACTTGTAGTATTCCAATTTTCTTTACTGTTTTCTTCTTTTGCTATTTGCAGTAGTTGTTCTTAAGTCCTTCTTCTAAAGTTTTTATTAGTTGTTTCATTTTTAATATCTAGACTTTTTTTATTTTTATAACTACTTTTAGTTTCTTATTCTAGACTATAGTTAAAGTACTTTATTCTTTTACCTATCACTCTTTTTTTGTCTTCTTTATTTTTAAATTCAACTACAGCCTGGCTTCTTTAATTTCTATTTTTATCTAAAAAGATATATACTGCTTTTGCATTGATGTTTCTCAACTATCTTAGCAAAAGCATTTCTTTTGTAAAGCTAGACAGTTTCTTAATTCTAGCATGAATTTTTCTTTTTTCTTCTAGTTCTGAACTGTCACCTTTTTCTATTGTTATTTTTGCTAAGTGGCTGCTTCTTAATAATAGTACTCAGATTCTTTTTACTTTCTCTTTGAGATCTTGATCTGCTGTATTCTATTTTATTTCTGCTTGGGTTTTTTTATTTATACTATGTTATATATATATTTTATTGTATTTTCTTATTCTTTTAACTAATTCTGATACTTGTTTTGCAGTAATATTATATAAAAAATTCCAAATTGTATACTGTATTTTTTCTTCTGTAGGTTTTTGAGGTTTTTTTTCTTTTATACTTCTAACCTTTATAATTTTCTTCTTTTCTATCTTCTCTGCCTTTACAATCTTTATTTCTTTATTTATATTTTTTTAAATACTCTCTCTGTCATTAGTTTTTTCTTCTTTCTTTCTTTTATTCTCTTGCTTATTCATATATTTCTCTTTTTCTTCTATGCTACTAAAATTTTCATCTTTTAGATTGTTGATAAAGCTCAGAATTTGTTGTTCTAGTTTCTTATTTCTATAATTAGTTGTTCCTGTTTTTGACAGAGTTAGTGCAAGCTTTTTGCTAAACATCTTCTTAGCTGTTCTTTCTAGCAAACTTGAGATGTTGATTTTGTTTGCTTTCTCTTTTTTGTCAATTGCTTTTTGATATTTTTTTCAGTTGTATACTTTTATTGCCTGCCTGACAATATACATTGTTTTTGGTTTTGCTATATCTAAATGCTTTGCAATTTCTTTATCTTATTTTAGTATAAAGATATTTAATTTATTTAAAGCTTTTATAATTTCATTCTCCTGTCATTCAAATAGACCTCTGTACTTTTCTAAATGTTCTATGATAATCTGATTATCTAATACCACTTTTGTAGCTTATATGAAATACATATTTGTTTGTTTATATTGCTATAGTATTATTATGAACTATTACTTATTGCCTTTTTAGTACTTGTTTATTTTGTTAATATTTTTACATGCATGTGTTGTTGTTGTTTTGTTTTGATGATCTGCAATACCAGGTCTCTGTAGAATGCCTACTTTTTGTTTTTAAAAAAGTAAAATTTGGTTGTTTTTTTTTGTCTATATGGTTTTGCTTGTTTAAAGTGCTACTAGTTGTAGTGCTCTTGTCTTTTTGCTCCATTTTGTATTTGGTGTTAACTTTTGTAACATGGTTTTGCTATAATATTTTTCTGTTTTTTTGTTTGTTATAGGAAATGAGGATTAGCAAAAAGAGTTGATTATTTATATGCAAAACTTGAAGAATTAACAGTTTATAATTATGATATTTGTTTAAAAGAAAAAATAAACTTAAAAGATATAAAGAATACTGTATTTATAAATCTGATTAAAAGTAATTTTCATTCAATAGAAGATTATATTAATGCTATTATATTATATAATATTTATTTTAACAATAAGCAGATATATTAAAAATAAAAATATTATCTTAGTTATCATTAATTAGCCTGGTCAAATATTTCTAAAAACTGTATATTATAGTATCTTGTTTATAATAACTCTTTTAAAATTACTGATAAAATTTTATTATTTATTCAATAATAAATTTTTTATACATTTTACTAAATAATTAAGAATTAATACTTCTATCATATTATTTATTTTTGCTAAAATATATAAATATATATTTGAAGCAAATAAAAAAATTTTTTTCAAAAACCAAAACTATGATGCATAAATTTACTATTAAAACTTTTATATAGTGTCTAACAAAAAATTACAAAAATGATTAAAATAAAGTTCAAATATGTATACAAAAATACAAAATACTTGATGTTTAAAGATTTATTAAACAATACAATTCTATTAGTTTTTGATATTTACATATTATTTTTTTAGATTGATCATTTTAGTTGATCTTTAGTATAGGTGGGCAAATATAATTATTATATAATTATAATATATATAAATTAACAATTTTGAATTAATTTAAGTAAATTTACAAATAGTTAAAGTCAGGATTAGAGTTATAATATAAATTGGCCTAAATTAGATAGGTTTTATATATTATAATTTTGTAATAATTTTATATATAGTTACTTATACTAAAGAAGATCTACTATTTTAATTTGTATATTAAATTTTGTTTTTGAGTTTAAGTTTTTTTTTATAGGTTTTATTGCAAAAATTATACTAAAGCATTTCTAATATTTTTTTTTAATAATTTGTATTAATAATCTTTTTTTTTTTTTTTTTAAATATTAATGATAAGGCCATGTTTTTAACTTTATTAAAATTCAATTGAAGTTTTTACAAAGAAAAGCTTGCTTTTAA
>CAJVQA010001896.1:0-23750 GCA_910591915.1 Cetraspora pellucida
AATAGACTTCTTGTTACCCAATTTCAACAGATTTACATGGCCACAAGGACTTATCTAGTGTTTGCACTGCCTATTGCCAGTTTGCATTTCTTTGTATAACCACAACCTTGTCCCAAAGGACAATGTCATGTGACCTGTTACATGAATGCCTCATGACCTATCAGTTATGCTAGTGTGACTACTATTACAGGTATCCTAACCCAATTGTTAGTAACAGTTGCCATAATACGAATATTACATAGATGATTATTCAAATTTTCACCATCGATGGGATTTGAACACCTAATCTACCACTTGGAGGGTTGACAACCTGACCACTTCACTAGGTCGCTACACCCTTAATATATAAACAAATTTCAATTTAAATTACTGGTAATATCTTAAAAAATTAATTTTAGTTAAATGCAAATATCAAGACTTTTTTTAATAATTAAAAAATTTTCTTAGGTTTGAGTTTTGCTAACAAGTATATTTAGAACTGATATTATTTCTTATAAGTAGCTACACAATATTGTTGCACAAAACCAGAAATAAGAGAAATCTATATAGACACTATTTTAGTTATGAAAACTATATTCTTTATTGCAATTCATTTCTAGTATAAGAAAATAACCCTTTATAAAAAAAGTTGATAGTACTTGCAATTTGAATATTGGTTTGAATTTTAGTAAATAAAGCTAAAAACCTATTAATAAAGTCAATGTCTGATTGTTACATAGTTGGTTAGCTAGCATTACTCAGTTCTGATGAATTTGATTCAAAATTATAGAACTGCAAAAAACATTAAAAATCTATAAAACATATTTATCATTTTATTTGCTTGATAAAAAATTCAATTAAAAAAATGAAAATTACCAAATATTTAGCATTAATGCCTTTAAATTTATATTAAGACACTAATTTTGTATATAAAAAACTTATTTTTACTATCATTTGTTATAGCATCTTTAATTTTACAGATGTATATGCTCATATTTTTTTAAAAATATTGAATGATTAATAAGTTATATAAACTAATCAATTCCAAGATTTTGTATTTGTTCCTAGTATCTACCTTTTAAATCACAAACATATTAACTTGTCTATAAGCATTGTATATTATACAAACTTTATTCCTGATATATGTAACATATGAAAAATAAAACTAGTTCAAAATTTAAATATTATAAAATACTAAAATACTAAAATAAAAATTATTTATACAGTGGATTTTAACTAAAGCCATCACCTTTTACATATAGGCGCCAATTTTCTACCTGCAGTGTAACATATTATTGTCCAATAGAAATACATCATATATTATACTATATACCATAATATTGATCATGACAATCACTTAAATTCTAGAACTTTTTTGAACTCTACTGCTTGTTGCTACGATAATTTTATGTATAGCATTACGAACATACTTTCTTAGCGATTACAAATTAGTTATAATAATATGTTCGTACTATATGAATTAATTACAAGATGAAACATTTATTAAAATATTCATTATGTTATTTTACAAACCTTGTACAATAGCAATGCAAATGTATATTTATATTTATTAATATTAGGCTATTACAAGAATTAATAAAGTTCGCCTTATAGCGATTAAAAAAAATTCAAGAATATATTGGAATTAAGCTAATTGCTATTTTTAACCAAATCTATCCTATTAATTGAATGATGACTTTTTTGTTTTTTGACAGCATACTCAGCTGCCTGGCCTGTTAACCCTTTTTGATAAGCATTCATTCATCGGTAAGAAAGTCTCGCGTATTTTCTGATTATTTCAACTGGAATGAAATCAAGTGCAATTGGAACATTTTCTTGTAGCCCCTTCCAGGTATAATTACAGTTTTCTTGCGTGTGTCTTTTTGCTGTACCCCAGTACATTTCAATGTAGTTAAGTTCCAGGTAGAACTTAGGATAAAAAATTATCTAAGATTTATTCATTATTTAATTATAAAGTCTTATATATTTTTGTATTTGGCAATTTACTTACCTTATGACCACATTTTTCAATTTTTTGTTGAATTAATCCACATTCATTTAAAAAATCCAGCTGGTTTGCAATAAGGTGTTATGCACAACAATCTACTATATTAGGATCTGATCTGTCTTTTTTATATATTTTACAGTCTGCTAACATTTTATTTTTCCAAAGACCTCTCTTTTTAAGAACTTGTCTCATTTCTTTCAGTTCTAATCGTAAAGAAGAGTCTTTATAATCTTCTGGGAATATTATTTTTTGAGTTTCTTCATTCTATATAGTGTCTCTCATCTTTGGCTGCATTCCATCAGGTTTCAAATTTATTCTAGTAGCTACTAGCGCATCAGGTGCCATAAGTGTATGGCTAGTGGCATTATCAAATGCCCAAACTCCAACACATCTCGGATGAGATCGCTCAAATATTTCTATAGCCTTTTTTACTTAAAAGAGTAACTTTTGTCCATCCCAATACCCATCATAATTCGCACCTAATTGCATCATTAAACTTGCTTCTTCTTCTTCATCTTTCAACCTTCCAATTGTTTCTACTAGAAATTTACTAATATGAAGTCCTTTTCCAAGTTCTTTTTTTCTTAACAGCTGCTCACCTTTGGGTGCTCAGAACTTACAAGTGTCATCATAAGAATGGAAAATACATTCATTATAGGTAATTAGGATATGTTTTTGTTCACCAGATAAGAGATGCGGCTCTTCACAAACTTCACAATTAATATCAATCCACTTAGGCATTAACCTTTCATATTCTTTTATCTTTTGTAAAAATCTTTACGATATGTAACCACATCCTCTCTTTCATGACCATCTATATACACACCTTTTTGGTATTGCTTATAATAAAAACCTATTTTTTTTATCTAACACCATGCTGTAGTCAAAGAAATTGTTTGCACTAGATCAATATGAAGTTCAGGTAGAATATTATTTTCAAAGTACTGTTTGACAAGCCTTGGATTTACTTTAAATTTTGTTGCTTTTAGGTAATTTAATATTTTTAAAGAGACATCTTCATCATAAAGAAGTGATTGCGATGGATGCTTTCCACATTGAGATAGAGGCAAGAGATTACCTTCAAAACACCATTTTTCTCACACTCATATACATCTAGCTCGATACATGCCACCATTGTGAATAGTTGCTACAACTTGACTTGCTTCCATTTTAGATAAGTCATGTTAAAGAAGTTGAATATAATGGATTACAGAAGCATATTTCACTTTATCACTCTTTGACATTTCTTTGATATCTATTAGGGTTTGTACTCTTTTCTCAGTTTTTTGAAGTTTTTGTTTTCATTTTAATGATTTTTCTTCAAATTCAAGATTACAATTACTTTCAGAATCCGATTGCTGGTCTTCTATGGTTTCATTATTGGAATTTATGTTAGTTATTGGGTCAAAAAACTGGGTTATTTGTAATTCCCTACTGCATTCATATAATTTTGTTGTAATCTTCATTGTCTCGTACAATCAGAATTTCTAGTATATCTCTAATGAGAATTATTATAATCTATTTCCTGAGCATTTTGAATAAGCTTTCTAAATACAGTTTCTGCTACTTCATCATTTTCTAAGTCATATGCATTGTTAACAATTGGTAAATTGTCTTTATCTCTTCTTTGTTGTCTTATTTTTTTGGCATTTGCACGGTGTATTAATAAACTTTTTTTAATGCGACCCATGTTACAAGATTAGGTACTGTAACAAGTATAAATAGTTCAAATACAGAATAAAACAAGAACACAAAGTAAGGTTTTTTTATTTAAGTTATTAACAACTGAATTAAAATGTTTTATTAACGTGATTTATATGCTTATTTATAATATTCACAAACATTTATTACATTCTATCTTGTTGCTTTGCCCTATAGATTCCAAGAAGAATTGAAGAATTTCAATAATTGGGGCTTATGGCTTTGATATATGAGTATCTATCTATTTTTTATTTTTTTTTGTTTTACTCTTATTAACTATTTTCTTTTTCATATAAAAACAAAGGTCATAGAAATTCACTTCTGATTTTCACATTTCTTTGTATAGCCTTTAACTTAATTCTGTCTATTTTAACATTATTGGTTTTTTTTTATGTTTAAAAATTTATACATGACTATGAGCTCAATTACTTTACTTTTTTAATTAGTAGCCATAAACCAAATCAATGCCAGACCATGAGACTAGATTCATGTGTTTTCATTTTTGGGTTATGATATCAATACTCATTTGTTATCCAAAACCGAAATGTAAAGCATCCAAGTTTATGCTATTGCATATATCAATATTAATTATTTTTTGCTTGGCATCATTAAGCAAAAAAGGCATAATTGGATGCATAATTATATGTGATTGTAGTATTGGTAATTGGTCTTCTAGTATTAATTATTTACTGTATGAACACTGCACAGTTTATAAATTTTCTTTTGTGTGGCAAGTAAAAAAAATTACAAACAACTGTGCACACTACTTGTCTCTGTGTGCTGTACACAGTCTGCACATAAAACAGTGATAGTAAATAATTTAAAATAACCCAAATGAGGTTTGAAATTTTTCAAAATTGGCCTGGCACAATGAATTCGTTTAATTTCAATCATGGCTTTTATTTGGTTAGCTAAATCAATTTGTTGGCAATGTTTATAATAGATAATTAGCTAGATATTTAAAATCAGCTAAGGTTAGTAATTCTATAGAAATTTTTTCAAGCTGCACTTGTCACTATTAAGAAGAGAAAAATTTTATTAAATTAGAAAGTTATTTATTAACATATCTGAATTTTTTACATTTTTAAATAGGAAATTATTAAGTTATGATAGAATGTATATATTAATTGGTTATTAGACAGGCACTGCCTGATAACAGATCTATCCGGCAGATTACTGTGATTTCTGCCCAATAATTTTATTATTGGGCAAAGGCGATAGTTTAAACTATTTTAACCTATTTTAAACTTTCATTTTTGCCAAATAAAATTATTGAGCAGACAAATCATAGTAAGCTGCCAGATAAACATTTATTGATCTAAGTGATTTACTTAAATAGGCTATTGAATTCTATTAAATTTCATCTTATTTGCATTGATTTATTTAGTAAGTATTAAAACATTTGAGAATTTAGTTCGTTAAGCAACAAGGTTGCAGTCCATAAAGTTCCAATATAGATAATAGTTGAATCTAAATTATGAGAAAGGTTGGGGCAAATTGGTAATAAATATTCATAAGATTCTGAAGAGTAAATATAAATATAAATTTGATTGGTAGTTTAATCACGTGAATTTGTTTTATTGGTAAATTATAGATGCCAATTTTTTAAAATACATATATAACATATATATAATTAGGCAAATTTTAAATCGATATTACAAATTTTTTGACATATTAATTACTAAATATTCTTTGATAGATTTGTAAATAAATTAATAAAAAATATTATGTACAAAAAAAATTTATAAATATATAAATTTGATTAAAATATTTTAATTTAAATTGAATATACTTTATATGATGACTTTTAGTGAAATCCATTGTATGAATACTCTAAATTTTTTTTATTTTTTAAAAACTAATGATCTATTTATTTTACACAATTTTATATTTAACTAATTAAATTTTAGAAATTAAAGAAATTAGCTATTTTTTTCATTTTTTCTTTCTTGCAATCTTTTACAAATCATAATTCTTTAAAGTCTTTAAAAATTAAATGTTTTTAAAAGAATATCTTGCAGAGTATGAACTCAGGACATTGCTACAAAAGAAAGACCAGCTGTAAATTTTTTGTTGCTGATATCTATTACAGCTTTTAGTAATATAAGGCCTTGGCTTTTGTGAACTATAATAGTCTATGCAAGATGAATAGGAATTTGCATATATAAGTATATATTTTCAGATTTACCCTCTTATATATATTGAATTAGCACAATTGGAACAACTTTTATACTCTCTAAGGTACTAATGATAGGTTCTTTATAATTAGTAAAGAATATAAAAACTATTATAAGAAGTAAAAGTAGTCTTTGTTCTTCTTCAAACAATATACTATAAACAGTTCCTATTGAACTATTAACTAACCTAGCTTCTGTTTATAGGGTTGCAATTAACATAATACATGCATCTTTGGTTAATAAAAGTTCAGCTTCAAGACTATTTGCTATATCTAAATTAGCATTTTTAGCTTTTCTACCATTTCTATAATGTACTGCAAGGATTTTAGCAACAAGAATATTTAAAGATCTAAGCATATTTGTATTTATTAGATTAACCTTTGTTCATATTAATGAGATAAATGTAGAATCTGAAAATTGGCTTTGTTCTGCTTTTGTTATTTTATTTTCAAACCATGTACTAAGTGTTTTTTAATTTAAAATTGTAGATTTTTTATTTTGTAATTACAATAAAATGTTTCTGAAGTTTTGTTGTTGTTCAGAATTATTAGTTTGATGTTGAATAATATCAAGCTTATACATTTTCTAGAACTGTTTATATGCTACAATACTATTATTAAATAATGGGTCTTACAAATATGTGTTATATACTGTATATAGAATAGTCAAGTACAGAAGAAAACTGACCAAAATTACCAACTAATATTATAGACCTTTTACCAAAAGGTTTATTTTTATACTCAAAAAACATCTAGTGTAATCACATATCAATCATAGCAAGCATTTTGTGTCTAACTATGTTTTTTTCATCAATAATAAAATACTTTATATGTTGCAACTGATTTTGTAATTGTTTTAGTTACTTATCACTAATATCAAGGTTGCTTATAATAGGTACTAGAATAGAAAGTTTTGAATGAAATATCACTTCATAATATTGAAAGCTGCAATATCTGTTAGAGTAAGCACTAAGACTGATAAATCAGATCTGCTTTTAGCCATCTTACAAAGTCAACTTCTGAGTGCTTAAATAAGATATAATTTTTTTGTATTCACAGTTTTCATAACAATAACTCTCAATAGCTTAATTTGACAATCATTAAGAATGCTATTATAATGTAATTCTATTCTGCTAAAAACTATTTTTTGTTTTATATTTAAAGTTTAATAATCAATATTATTAATAGAGCTTTTATTTTCTGTTTCAAAAACATTACTAGCATAATTAGATGCTCTTTAAATAAAAGAATTTGCTTCTCTAAGATCAGTATTAAAATAATGCTCTTTAACATTATTAATCCAGTTAAAATTTTGATCAATGTTATAGCTTTCAAGATTAGAAAAACAATCAATACTTGAATTCAGACCTATTTTTGCCAAAAGCATCCAATTAAATCAGTATTTATCTTGTTCATTATTTTTAAACTGTTCCTCTTTATTTTCATTATTCATAATTTTATTTTCATTATGATCTACAGAAGGTCTAAGTAAGTCTATCAGATCAGAATTTATTTTATCAAAATAACCATTATATAGATCTATTCAAGAAATAGTATTGTTTTGAGTTAATATTTAAATATTATAATAACAAATGTAAAGAAGAACTTTTATATAACAGAACTCCTATTTTGAGCTATTTCACAAAGATAAAGAACATGACCATATGTATATAATGTTTTCTTGTTTGTGTTTACACTATTTATTCTTAATAAATTTATATTTAAGATTTAGTTTATATAATAAAAATTCTTCAAATTCAGAATCTCGATCTTAATAAAATTTTAAAGCAGATTGTGTTGTTAACTCTGAATTTCCAACTTTAAAAACATTTTTATTTTCTCTTAAACCTGTATTTGAAGCTATCATGATGTCTTTTTATTAAGATTAATTAAAATAAATATACAACTTGAATGATAAAGAGGTATTTCAAGAAGAATATGACAGATTTCTTGTGCTAATATATCATATTCTGCCATACTATAAAGTAATAGCCTTTAAATTGATGCAATTAATTGATCATTAGAATTACTGTTATAAAGAATCTGATTTAATATTTCTGAAAAAGCAACAAATCATAGGTTAGCTTAATTAGTATACTTGGAAATATATTGTAGAGCTGCATAGATACTAAGTTCAGGTTTTAAATCAATGTTTGCTTTCTATCTTTTTTTTCCATTTAAAGCGGCAATCTTGTCCGCGTGTCTTTTATTAAGTAATATATGATTACATATAATATACATAGTACATCAACGAAAGTACAACTAGTCACACGTATAACTTTAGTCATTATCTAATTAAGGGTTCCGCCCACAGGTTACCCACTAGATGCCATACCTGAGACCCACCTGTGAGTCCCCTATTTAAACTTTCTGATTTTCAATACTATTTATGTATATATCTGCAATACTTACATTACCGTTGTAGTGACAAAATAACATTATTATTATTATTAATAGAAAAAATTAGATATAAAATTAATTAAATGTAAAAAAAATTTAAGATTTTAGTTTAGTAAAAGTAAAGAAAGATTAAAATTTTTAAAAAATTTGTTATAACAAATTATAGAATTAAAAGGTTTCAAGTTTGGTAACAATTCTAATAATTTGTTTTTACAAAAACATTTATTATATACTTAGTTCTTACATTTTTCAAATAACTTGTAATCTGTCTAGTATGTTAAGTCTAATTATCATTATTCCAAACTCCAAATAAATAAACTTTTCCACTTACATTATTTTTTTTATTAAATACTTCAATTTCATTTTTTATTAAAATGATAATTGCATTTATAGATGATTATAAAAAATTATAATTATATGAATATCAAAATTTATATGTTTTATACGTAATAACAAATAATGTGACTATAACAGGATTGTAACTATACCATAACAAAGTCTGACAAAACTGATTTTTGGCAAAACGAATGCTTGTTGAGTTTTTCTGATCGTGCATTTGATCTTGAAATCTGATTGGTAGTCTGACACCAACCTGTCACACATTCCGGACTTGCGTGAATTCGAATGTACAAATGAGAGAAAGCCACTAATTTTATAATAATTTCACTTTAATCCATCATTACATCATAAATTCATCATATGGCTTTTGACTCTTAAATTGATTACATATTTCTTATGCATACTTATAATCAAACTATTTCGTACTACCGGCCCTTACATAATTTAATTTCCACTTAGTCATCCAAATCGTTAGTTGAAAAATCAACTAATTGATAACTTTCCAACTAGTTGATTTGAAAATTTTTGAATCATTAAATACTTCAATTATGAGATATTCTGGATATTCTGTCTGTTCGGGCTAATTTCTTTGATTTGATCTCTTTTCCGTTTCGACAAAGCAAAGTATTTCATATATTTACATACTATATATACACTATTATTGTTCACTTGAAAAAATTTTTTTGAATTACTATATTTCGAGATCCAATAAACACCTTTGAATTTTAAATATTATAAAGCTTATAACCTCAATTATAATATAATATATTTAATAAATTTGTGAAAAATTTTCAAAATAAACGATTTTTTATAGTGCAATATTTATAGAATCTATAAGCAAAAATAAATTACATGATAAAATAATAATTTTATTAGGAATTGCTTTTTATATAAAATTTAATTATTGAAATTGTAAGCTTTATAATATTTAGAATTCAAAGGTATGTGTTATTGGATCTCGAAATATTGTAATTCAAAAGTGGAACAATAATAATGAGAGAAAGTGTATATATATACATATATATATATTGTTATATATTAATACGTTTCTTCTCTTATGTTTTTAGAGTTCTAAATCGATGCTCTTCACTAAGTATATTGTGTACTTATTTTCAACGTGACACTATTAGTGCTAGAATCGATACTGCACTCTCTCAGCTCTCCCAATTTAATAGTAACAATACATGTATAAACATAAAAGTAAATATGCTTAATTTGGCGCATAATTACATAATTTGGTACTATTCAATTCGTCTCTTCAAGAAATCGATGGTACGTACGTATGTACGTACTTACATGCCAAATTATGCGATCCTGACCAGTAGATCGTAAGACACCGAATTAAACACTACGTCAATTAGGCATATCTACTTTAATTACATTAGATATATATACGTGTGTGTGCTTATAACTTCTCTATCGAACAAAAATGGGTTATACTGAAGTTTTTTGCTTATTATTTTTTGTTATATTTATATTTCATTTGATTAAGCGACCTCGAATTGGCGTGGTAAACTTAGTTTTGTAATAATCATTATGCTTATTATTATTTTTTTTTATAATATAATATTTTTTTTGACAGAAAGAGCCACCATTAGTACCATATCGATTTCCAATTATTGGACATACGTATTATTATTTATATGACTCTGAAAACTTTCTCAAAAAGTGTAGGGAAAAGGTAAAATGTAATTACTTATTCTATACCCTTTTAATTCGATGTTTTCTAATATCATTGGTTTTTCATAAAGTATGGTGAACCATTTAGTTTATACGTCTTTGGAATTGTAATAACTTTTACTGGAGTTGAGAACTCTGTTGAAGTCCTAAAGAATGACAGTTTTGATTTTCATGCGGCAATAAATAAGGTACGTACGTTCGAAATTCATCCA
Source organism: Cetraspora pellucida (assembly GCA_910591915.1). Lineage (NCBI taxonomy): Eukaryota > Fungi > Glomeromycota > Glomeromycetes > Diversisporales > Gigasporaceae > Cetraspora > Cetraspora pellucida. The sequence continues at coordinate 10,496 of CAJVQA010001896.1, forward strand.
TTTTGTTACTGACGTTCCATTAAAGAGTATATATTTTGTGATTAGTGCTCCTAATTGGTTGATCTGAACAACCCGGAACTGACTCAGATAAATTTATTATAACTGGGTTAAATTCGAAATTCGGATCATTTATTAGGAGCACTAGTCGTGACTTCTCGATGTAGCTACGTACTTTAGTTAACTGAAAATGCACCTGACTAAATAAAGGGATTCGTCTTTCTTACGTGCATTAAATAGTAATCCTAATCAGTTGCAACTTTAGTAGATTAAAATGTCAACTATAATAACAAATAATTCACTTAAAAATAAATAAAATATATACATTTTATGTATTCTAATATATAACATCATTTATTTATTTATATTATTACAGATATTCCCCTTTAAGGATGTTTTAAACCAATTCAAAGAACTTGATCCAGTATATACGTCCCGTGTGATTCATGAACAAATCAGTGGCAAACTTAATGTTTACATATCTAGAATACAGAGTGAACTTTTATTCGGAATTGAAAAATATTTTGGCGATTGTAAAAGTATTATTAATTTTTATTATTAGTTGAGATTTACTATCTAGTTGCTATCTAAAAATTAACTAATAATTGTTAGAACCAAAAACTTTTAGAAATACTCAACATATGCTGGGACTAATAGTCGCAAAGACTGTTGCTAATGTTATTATTGGTGAAGTAAGTTTTATTCATATAATTTTCATTTTATATTAGTAATTTTAATTGATTTTTAATTATAAAGGAAGCTGCTCAATTTGAAGATATTATAACATCATTTGCAATGTTAGAACGCGGATTAGTAAAGATGAGATTGATTACTCCAATTTTAACATTCATTAGCTTATCACTCAACGCAAAGTTTCTCACGTACTATTATCAACCAATAATATTTTTTATGGCAAACTGTTGCTTCATTTATAAATCGGTTATATTAAAAAATACTTTTTAATAGGTTACCATTAAAATTTGGATGGAATCCAATTAGTCAACATAGAGATATTTTTGTTAAACGTTGTAAACCGATTGTTGAAGAGCGTATCCATCAAAGGAAAAAGCTTGGTGAAAAATATATTCAAAAAGTATATTATCTTTCTTTATTTTAACCTATTATACAGAAGCTTGAATATCTTAATGTGCAGTAACTACATAGTAAATATGTGGTAACTATAAAGTTACTATTAAGTTTAATAATTACTATACAGTTACTATGAAGTTACTATGAAATTACTGTGCATTAAGAAATCCATGTTTCTGAAAGTACTTTAGATGAAATGTTGTCTAATGAATGGTTTTTTAATTAATAGGAAGATCTACTTGATTTCTTTTTAAACGATCCATATTATAGAACAGATGTCGTGGATGATAAATATATGGATGGTTTATTTGCACAACTATATGCAATAGTTTTTGGTTCGACGAGTTCAACATCCAAAGCTCTTGCATTTGCCCTTTTTGGTAATTATTTTAATCTGTTTTTATTCTACGTATCTAAAATTTTTTTTATTTAATTAATAGATTTTAACCTTGTGAATTAATCTAATAAAAATTAGATTATGGTGGAAGACCTGAATTATGGAATGAAATCTACGAAGAACAATTAAAGATATATCATGAATCTAATGGTAATTTAAGTGTCGAAGATGTTCATAAAATGGTCAAATTGGACTGTTTTCTAAGAGAATCTTTTAGACATTCTTCAAATATAGGTAATTACACTCAATCATTTGGATTTTTACAAATAACAAAATATTAATCCATTCATTTTATTCTTTTATTTATGAATTAGCTGGATTAATGCACCTTTTTACTGGTGATTCATTTACATTTAGCAATGGAACCACTATACCTAAAGGTATATTTTATTTTTTAATTTATAATATATTTGTATTTTACATTAATATTACTTTTAACAATTATATAGATCGTTTGGTTTTTGTTTATACGAGAGATACGGCCTTCAATGATAAATTTTATGGAGAAACTGCAAATGACTTTCAACCGAAACGGCATATATCTTCACGTTCTAATGGCAAAATTATTCACACGCCAGCTGCAAAAGTTAATAGATCTTTATTAACTTTCGGTGTTGGTAAACATACATGCCCTGGTAGATTGTTTGCTGTTAATGGAATCAAGTTATGTTTACACAAATTAATTTTAAAATATAATATTAGGACTGAAAGTGGTAAAGTTGATCCCCCTAGGAGATTTTCTGCTCTTACTTTACCACCTATTTCTGGATTAGTTTTTGAAAATCGTAATTAATAATTTCTTCATGTTGGCGGCTTTATCTTTTAGTTTTGACAATAATGTACATATAATCCCTAAACTTGGCATCAGATTCAAAGTCTCTTTCTATTTTTTATTTTTATTTTTCTTAGCAAGTTATAAGCGTACAACATAATATATATACATAGAAATATAATTTTTTTTACAAAATGTAGTGGATCACGAGTAAGCTCTAATCTATATACGACAAATTATCGATAAAAAAATGTATATACACATTATTATCATTTAATGGGTTAATTAATAGTGTCCCTTATAAAATACGTATTATGATCAATAAATGGCTATTCTATTCACCAACTAAATCTAGTTCTAAAGACTAAAAAAAAGTTAATTATTTATTAATAATCAATTTTAATCAACATAATTTTTTACTTAATACTTATCGTTCTAATTGTTAATAATACGATATCAAGCGAAGTACCCTAATTTCAACAGGCAAGAATAATCTCAAACGACATGAGAAAAAAATGACATTATTTAATAATATTGCCTAAATGAAGTACGTACGAGAGTGTGTTATTTAAATAATTTTAATTTTGCATAATATATTATTTAGGCAAAAATGATTTAAAAATTTTGAAACAAAAAAATCTAGGTGGAAGAAACAAAATAAATTTTATTTGAATGATATTATCATAATAATTTCTCCCACTTTGATCCATTGCTTTGTTGTTCCAGTGCTGCATTGGGTATTTTTAACATATTTTTTACTGCATTAAAGGGTCATATACAAGACCCGGGTCTTACATTCCTTCAATTTTAAAGCCTATAATAGACATTGGATCTAGCATATGGCTAAGAGTTTGTATCATTAAGAAAGAAATTTTGAAGAACTTGCGCATTTTGCATTTATGGCAAGTAGTTTAGATATATGAGAAAAAAACAGGTTCATTAATGTAGATTCCGTAATTTGCGCCCGGTCTAATTCATGGAGGATTTTTTAGATGGTCTTTACGGTTGTTTTTATAACTTAATAGTAGTTATTTAATGTTACGGATGATGTTGAAATCGGATGATGCTAATTCTGACCTATAGGCAGTATCATCACTTTTGATACATTATATTTTATAAAATAAATTAAAAAACTTATTAATAATATTAAATCTAATAACTGTTATTTTAAAATATACTTTTAGGATTATATATACTATAATATTAAGGTTTAAAATTAAATTTATTATATTTTATTTAAATATTTTTTTTATTAATTTACAAATTTATAAAAAATATTTAAATTATATAGTTTTTAATTTATAATTTTTTTTTTTTATTATATAAATTATATTTTGTCTATTAAGTAAAAATGTTTTTTAATATCTAATAAATCAATTTTGAATTCTTTCTATAAATCATTTTTACACAAAAATAACTAAAAATCTGTTAGTAATAAAATCATTAATATATGGTTATTTTATTAAGATAACTAACTTTGGGTCTTAAGTAAACTAGTTCAACTCTTAATTTTATATATATTTTAAATGTTTTAAAGAGATAGTTCTCAAACTCAGTTTAATACTACAATAATGGTCTTTAGGTTTTTAAACTTTTTCTTTAATTATTTCTTGACAACTAGCTTTACAACCTACTCTATAGTCCTAAAAAAAGTTGTAGAGTTTATTTCTCCAATCAAAACAAGGTCTAAACAAACTTAATAGACCTAATATTAATAAAGATAGTTTAAAAAGCAGCTTTAATTCTCTTGTAAACTTTTTAAAAAAATTCTTTTTCATTTATCTTTACTTTTTTTTTCTTACATGATTTTTGTATAATATCAAATCATTACTGTAATTGTTTTTATATTAAATCAATTAATATTACTTAAAATAGCATACAATTTTTTTTATTGGTTTTTCTTTTTTTATTAATTTGATTTTGTATACTATTACAAGGTTTTTTTGAAACATGTAACTAAATTGTTAAATTAAGCTATACTTGTCATACTAGCTACACCTTGTACTATATAGATTATATAAAATTGTTTTCAAAATTATATAAAGTCACAGCAGCTGCAATAACTACAGTATTACTTCATATTTCTGTCAAATCAACCCTTATTATTATAAACTTTATATATTAAAAACTTCAACACTTAAAAACAAAAAATTTTATTAAATAATATTAACATTTATCCTTAAATATATTTGTAGTATTTTTTCTTCTCTATTAAACAAAATACCTACTTTGACCACCCAAGAGTTAGATCATTTTGATCTTGACTATTTCTATAATAAGTATAGTAATCATTGTGGTACAATAATCTGAGAAGTGGGAGTGTGACAATCTAGTGAAATGGTCAGATTATCAACCTCCAAGTGGCAGGTTCAGAGTTCAAATTCTAGTATTGATAGAAAATTTAAAAATCTTTCCTATGTTATAGTTAACTGTCTTTTGTAATTGGTTAGGATAAGACACCTGTTATTTGTGTCATACCAGCATGACTGGCAGGTCACATGACATTTGTGTAATAGTCACATGACATTGTTCTTTGGAACAAGGTCTGTAGTTAACAAAGGAATGCAAACCAGTACTAGGCAGTACAAACCTACAATAAGTTCTCATAGCTATGTAAATCATAGAAATCTCACTTGAAGACTCAAGTAGAGAGATAACCCGAACTTTTGACAGTGTTACTGTAAAGACTATACTTATAAAACAGAGTTAAAACTTATGAAACTGGACAAATGTGTCAGTCTTTGAGGAGGAATTGGATAAACCAACCAGGCTATCAAAATTTTTGAGTTCTGAAGAAAAAGTATACATGTTGGCAAACATGTAAACCAGAGGTGTATGGTTTTGATCTATCTTTTCAGGCTATCTGGAATGACAGCTTAGTAAAACTTGAATTAAATACCAAAGTAGTAAGAATATGTTATGAAGTAAGTACTGAGATTGGGGTGAACTCTACAAAGGCATATCAGTTTAATGATACATCCTAATCATTAGTATTGGTTTTGGCTATAGTAATACTAGATCAGCTGTAAGAATAGAATACAGAAGATTCTAAAAGATTTAGTACAAGATCAAAGGTTCTAAAAAACTGTTTTAAAGACTTAGTGACCATAGCATATTTTTACTAGCATCAGCCAGAGTTATTAGTAGGCAAAGGTAGATAGGTGAATATTGAAACTAGAGTAGTTAAATAGGGAACCTACAAGCAGGTTCTAGATATAACAGCTAATATAAAACCTTCAGGCAGACTACCTAAATTAGACAATAACTAAAGTTGTACAAGTAGCTAGTTGTATACTCTTTCTATAATTGCCTTCTGTATTTATAATACAACCATTAGCCAAATATACTATTAATAAAATTATGGGTTACAAGTATTCATCTTAATATTTAAAAAAAAATAATAATCTGAAAAATGCAATCTATATAACTTAAAGTGATGCCATTTGTATTTAACCTATCTGAATACAATATTGCTAAATCTCCTTATTATTTTAAAACTCCTATTCAACCTACTATTGTTCACTATTATTGTTAAAAATTCTATATTCTCTTTATTTTTAGTAATCTTAACATTCTATCTAGATAAGTAACTCCACCTTCTTCTTTCCAAAAATCCATATATATGGATATTGACATTATACCTAAACAAGTCAGATAACTTAAAAATTATTTCTCAATTACCAATTACAAAAACAACTACTGTTCTTTTATTTCTATTTCCTTTGAACTATTTTATAACTTAATAAGAAACTTCATCTAGTTTAATACAAACTCCTCAAATCCAAGCATATTCTTATCATTTACATATTTGTATTATTTATTAAAATAAAAACATCTTATATGCTTTTTTAAAAAATAATATATGCTTACTTTTTGACAAATTTATTCTTATTATTAAAAGATTTTTAGTACATTTTAAATATATTCACAAACTCAAACTCAAATCTATTACTCAAACCAAAGTACTTACTTCTATACAAATTCAAACTACTCTTATAATCAAACTTATTATAATATTCAAAGAAGAGGAAATTTTAATTTTCAAAAAATTCTTAGGATTATTAAAACAAAAACAATGAAATCAACAAAAACAACAAAACCTATATCAAAAACAACCTATCACCAAAAATCCTTTTATTTTCAAACTTATATCTCTTACTTCTATTACAAATAAAACAATTAATAATAAACAATAACAACAATACCAAAAATCAAATAAATAATTTTACAGTTAAGTAATAAGACCTAAACTCAACCATCATTTGACTGACTAGCAAATTTTTCAGTTACTGATGAAATGAAAAACTATACAAAATTAGAAACTAAGATATTATATTAACTTTTTAATTTTCTTAAAAAATACTTATATAATTTTTACTCTGATAAAGTCCTTAAAGAAGTTATGGAAACTAAATATATACTTAAAACTAGTTTCTATTTGTTAATTAGACAAATGGTTGATATCATACCAAAATTTCTTATTGACATAATTCAAAAACACAACTCTAAAACAAATAAAACTACAACAATCCTTTTCAATATTTTAGAAAAAAGTCTTAAAAAACTTATTAATATATTTACAACAATCTTCTTTACCAAACTCAACTATTCTGAAATATTTACTTCTTCTGCTACAATTTTATTAATTAAAACTGAAAACTGTCTACAATTTTGTCTTAATTTTGTTCATTTATATTTATATCTTTCTAATAATTATTAAGCAATCAACTATATAAAATTTGATGAAGATATTAAACTCAGACCTAAAAGATTTAAAATAATATTTAAGGTTACTGATTTTGACAAAGAACAATAATATCTTTTTATCAAAATGGATAACTAATTCAACATCAAACTAAATTTTAATCTTTCAAAATTACTTTTTCTTAACAAATAAAATATATTATCACTTAAAAACTCACTCAGTCATTTTAATGAATGGTTTGAAAAAGCCTTTTCATTATATAGCTAATAATTTTCCAATACAATTAACAAAACCAAAGTATCTAATTACCTTAAATATAAATTTAGACAACACTTTATCTTGCATCTCAAAAACCTTCTGCCAACTAATATCAAATTCATAAAACCAACTAATTTTCAAGAATGATGTTATAAAACTTTTAGATATGCTAATTATTATGTACTTACTTGTACAGACTCTAAATGTCTCTATCTTAAACCAACTAATACAAAAGAAAAAACAAAAGAAGCTAATACTAATTCAAAAAAAACCTTTATACCACAATCTACATACAACTCATTTATACTTATTAAAGATATATTTGAAATATCTTACAAAACCTATTTTAAAAAGATACTAAAACATGGAATGAATCTTTTCTTAATACATCTATATTCTATATTAAAAACAAACATAAAGTTACATTCACAAAACCAATTTCTATCTTAATTCTCAATGAACTAGCAACAAAGACAGAAGAGTATACTTGTTCTTTTAATGCTGTTAAATCTAATCCTAAATAACAAGGCTTCTATTTTTATTAATACTTATCTATATATTATAATACTGCTACTCAAAACCACAATATTGATAAAATGAATAAACAACAAACCATTGAGTTTCTTACAGCAAAACTTATTAATACTAATTTTCTAGCCTAAGTTATTATATACTTTGATTGCACACAAGACAATTTTTTAAATTATTTTGAAATAACTAAATTTTATAAAGAAAAAGTCTTACTAAAGACAAAAATAATTATATATAACAAATTCAATATCAAATTTGAAATACCTAATTCAATTAAGAAGTTACTCTTTTTGAAAAATAAAAAAGAAACTTCTTTTCAATAAATTCTTCTGTAGTACTTATAAAAGCAGCCACTACTTTTGGAATTATGATATTCTTTATTAATAATAGGCTATTTTTAGAAAAAAATAATATAAGTGAACAGATAGTTAAGTCCATTTATGCAAAGAACTAAGTTAATAATGGCCAGACTTAATATACAAAGCAGACTATAGTACTCTTTACAGCTATAAGAGCTAAGCATACAGTGAGTAAAATTACAAAAGAATTTTCTATTTTCTTAAATCCTATTTCATCATCTCGTATCAAGGAAGCTCTGCAAGAACCTATTTACAAGACATTATAGAACCCAGACTCTTGTTATAACTAATGATTAGCACATCTAAAGCTACTTCTATTTCCATATTCATAAACACTTAACTCATTATTAAAACACATCTATTAATACAACTTTATATAATACAATAATTTTAACTATGTACTCAAATTAGCAATCAAACTTAACTACAGTGAATGTTATATATATCTACCATATATGTCTCAACTCTTATCTGATTGTTTCTTCCTACAACTATTAGGTTATACCTATTATACATCTATACCTATTTCTTTCAAATTCTCTCTAATAAATAATAATATATTAGATACTAATTTAATCATAAAGGATAATAAACTAGTTAACACTTATTCTTAATTAGTAGGAACTATTTTAGATAGCTATAATAAAACCACTATAGCTAAACAATACTATGACAACATTCAATTTAATACTTGTTATAACAAATTTCTATTTTACAACCATATATTATTACTTCTTCATTCTCAAACTATTAATACTTTTTTATAACACATTTACAGTTTTGGTTATTCATTTAATAGCCTATATGGCTACATATTAACCATCTCTATTAAAAATAACCATAGTAAAACTTATATTTATTTTCTATTTGAACTTAAACCTTTATTTAATCACTTTATTTTACCAGTTTAAGCTATCTGGCATTATCCAAACATTTAACAAAAATTTAAGACATTAATACCAGTCTTTATTACACCAGCATCTCTAGATAACTCATCACTCTTCTCTTTACTTCATATATCTAACCTTAATATTGAACTTGACTCTAACTTCTCCTCCAATAATGACCTACTTTAATTTAAAATTTCAATATATACAGTAATGTGCAAGGATATAATATACAAGAAAAAAAACTATTATAAAAAAATTACTGTCTAACTTATAATTTAAATATAATTAGTCTTACTGAAACAAAATTGCTAAAAATCTAAAAACTAAATTCTGAAACACATCTTAATACTTATATTTTTGGTCTAACTCTACAGAATCTAAAGAAGGAACATGTATAATAATTAAAAATAATATCAAATTTATATATATAACATATTTACACAACCTGATAATGCTATTACTATAGACTTTTTATTAAAAATGACTATAAATTTAGAATTATTTTAGTATATCTCTTATCAACTAACACTAATAAGTGCAGACTTACACAAAATATAGTTACCACATAGACACAACAAGTAATATCTTCAAATTTATATTTTATTATACTTGGAGACTTTAATGCAGACCATAATACCATTACAACATCAACATCTAAATTCTAATTACTTAATTATTTACATAGTACTAACATGTTTAATCTAGCAGATTATATCAATAATCTACAAAATACATGACACATCACAATACCAAACTAAAATTGACTATATATGGGCCTATGACTCTCTTATATCTTATTTACAAGAATTCAAACTTAACAATTCATCATCTTCTACTAATAGTGACCACCAAATCTTAATATTAACATGAACATTTCTATTTGCTATAACCAAGATCAGATACAAAAATAAAAGCAAATGATAAATATTTAATTACAAAGTTATATTCAAAAAAGATTAAAACAATTTTAGCAATCAAGTAAATTCTAACATAATACAACACCAGATTTTAATTACAGAAAATACAGCAGAAAGCTTAGAAAAAACATGGCACAAAATATACACTAGTATTATTAATGCTGCATTTCAATATATTTCTAACAAAAAATACACTATTAGAAATTTCCATTATACATTTACACCAAAAGCAACCCAATTATACTATGATCTTAAAACTATAGGTTATATAATACATCACATCAAAAAATATTTTTCTTACCAAATACTATTATTTATTAACATTTATAACTTAATTAACTACATCAACAATACTCATAACTTTACTATTAAACCTCTTTCTAACTACCAATTTAACCTAACACATAGATACAATATATAAAAACTTTTTAAAAAACACTTTACAATTAAAAACTATATTAACCTAGCTACTAACAAATAATGCAAACATCTAACTACCCAACCAACCAAAATGATTAATAGTATACTAAACTGATACACTAACACAATATATTTTCAAAATATCAAAGCTAACAATAGCTTAATTACTGATCTTATAGAAATTATACAACATGTTAGCAATCATTACAATAAATGAATAGCCTATCACTCACTTAATAAAGATATTTTAAATAATAATTAGAAAGATATCTACCAACCTAACCATAGTATTAATCGAGAATAGTATACTTCTATACTTCAAGAAATCACTATTGAAGAAGTCATAAGCACTATACAACAACTATTCAATAACAAGGTCTATAACCCAACAGAAATTAGTTATAAAATAATTAAACATCTAGGTTCCAATATACTATTAGCACTTATAGCATTTTTTAACAGATGTTTAATTATACAAAACATTCCAAAATAATAAAAATGCAGCAAAATATACTCTATTTCAAAAAAACCAGAGTTTGGTGAAAATCTTAACAATATGCAACCTATTAGTTTAATTGAATATACTAAAAAACTACATACTAAAATTTTTACTAACAAACTATCATATATTCTAACAAAACATCAATTTTCAATCTACATAACTATGTTACACTTTCTGGCAATTCAACCAACAACCCAATTTACATATTTAAAAACTTTCTTAAAGATTCCAAATGTACTAAAAAACACATTTGAATTCTATCTCAAAATATGAGTAAAGTTTACAATTCTGTTAACATAAACCTGTTAACTAAAGCTCTTAAGAGACTTAATATGTCCTACCAATTAGTTAATATACTTACTAATTTTTTATATAATCAATTTAATCAAATTATTGCTAATCTTAGACATACTCTCTTATATGAGATACAAGATAGTATAGACCAAGGTGAAACCATAACTTCTCTTCTTTGGTGAATCTATTATGATCTCTTAATAAGTCATATACATAATACATATATCAGCTATATTATTATAACCAAATAGCTTACTTAAATTAGTCCCAGTAGATATCAATCTGCTACTGCCTCTACATCTGTATTGGCATATATAAATGATACATTGTGGCTTGCAAACTCAATAGAGCAACTTCAAGCAATTGTTCAAACAGCTGCATTCTTCTATACAATGACTCATATAAAAGTTAATCTACATAAATTCTTTTTAACCTCAAATACCAAATCTATTATACATATCAATTTTATAAACCAATTGATTCAAACACAACCAAACAACACTTCTTTTAAATTCCTAGGCTGCTGGTTTACAGCTGCTCTACAATATGCAACACAATCTAAACTAATACAACAAGAAATACTTAGACTCAACAATATACTTAAAACTAGAAGATGGTGATCTTAGTGTAGTAATTGGGTCATTATCCTCCAAGTGGCAGGTCTAAGGTGCAGATTCCACTTATGACAAAATTTGAAAATTAATCTGTATTATGCCAAACTGTTTCTTGATGATTAGTTGAATTTGTATATCTGTAACCTTAAGTTACACCATTTTGAATAGGAGCTCAGGGCATTTATGTCTAGTATAATATTATACATATATAAAAAAATAGTAATAACTGATGTCACATAAGACTTTGATGCAAACTCATGATAAGACTACCAGGTGCAGTAAACTAAGAAACTAAAGAGTTAGAAACCTACTTGGAAATTCCTAAGTAAAGAGATAACATGAATTTTCGATGATATAGTCAGACTAATGGAAGCCTATAAAACACCCCAAAGAGATAGCCAAATAAACTAAATATCAAAAAGTGTAGAGAAGCACATAATCAACTAGGCTGCTGAAATTACCAAAGAAAAAGAATACATAAGTATATCATACTAGGCTATCTAAATTGGAAGTTAGAGAAGTTCTGTCAGTTCTAAGTAGCAGTTAGTAAAAAATGATAGAGAAGATATTGTAATGATAGGTACTGGGGTTCTAGTGAACTTTAAAAGGGTAGAAATAATGTAATGTAGTAATTAAACAGGTAACCTCTGTGACTGCAAGTGTTAGATAATTATATCATATTGCATAAAACTAGATCAGCTATATGTAAGACTCAGAAGATTCTAGTAAGTTTTCTGTTAAAGATAAACTAGTCCTAAGGGTACTTGAAGGCATCAGGTACTTTGGATAGGTGTAGCCTTGAAAATGTTCTTGTGAGACATGATGGACTACATATGCAGAGGGTTTAAATAGGCAAAACTCATAGTTGGCTTGAAGATATGGCATCTAGTATAAAATCTGTATATTAATGTATAGGTGAACTACTTAAATTAGGCATCAAAAGTGCATATATGACTAGTTGTAACCTCTAATGTAAGGGAGCTCCTGGAGGCACCCATGTTCAAATACATAAATAAAAACATCAACTTCCATAGACTGAGACTTTAACTCAAAAAAAAAAAAAAAAATTACTTAAAACTAAAAATATTATAAACAAACAAGCTGCTTATATTATCAATACTATAATTATTTCAACCTTAGAGTACTATATACACAATATAGTAATATTATATACAATATGCAACCAAATTACATTACAATACCTTATTGCAGCAAAACACAAAACTAAACTTTCAATATTAACACCAAATAGTATACTACTCAATCATAATATATATGGTATTAAAAATATATAAAATATACAAATACAACATCATATATCAATATTTTAACTTTATATTAATAACTTAAATTTAATAGGCATTAGTACTTATATTTGACTTTAACAACTACAAAACAATTTATGGTTAACAACTAACATCTTACAACATTTTTTTTTTTTTTTTTTTAAATATTAAGGTGAGTACTTGTGACCTAGGATTTTATTGATAGTACATTCAGCTAATGGTTG
>CAJVQA010001897.1:0-23744 GCA_910591915.1 Cetraspora pellucida
TACACTGATGTAACATAGGTGGTTTTCCAAATTTTCACTGTCAGTGGGTTTTGAACTCCCAACCTACCACTTGGAGGGTTGACAACTTATTTACTTTACTAAGTCACCATACCCCGATAATGAAAATTTAAATAATCATCTATGTAATATTTATATTATGGCAACTGTTATTAATAATTAGGTTAAAATATTTGTAATAGTAGTTGCACCAGCATGACTGGTAGGTTATAGGGCATCTGTATAAGTATGGCATTATATAGAGAAATGCAAATTAACAAATCGAGTAGTACAAATACTAAATAAGTTCTTGTGGCCATATAAATTTGTTGAAATTGGGTAACAAAAAATTTATTTAGAAAGACCTAAGTAGAGAAGTAGTTGGATTTTTGATGATCCTACTATAAAGACTAGATTGGAAAAATAGATACCAAGGTTATAGTACTTAGTTGTAGTAGCTGGATAGGCAAAAACCTCTGAGTTAGGAGTCTTGAAGATACTACCAACTAAGCTGCCAAAATGAACCAAAGAAAAAAGATATCAGGCTGATCCAATATACCAATAGACTGGTCATAGTTCTACATAGGTTATTTAAATTGGGAGTTTGGTAAAATACCAAGATTATGCTGTGAAGTAGATGCTGAGGTCTAAGTGAACTCTACAAGAGTATAACAGTTTAATGATTAGCTCTAATTACAAGTGTTGGTTCTGCTATAGTGATATCTAGGTTAGCTATAAAAATGAGTACAAAAGGCTCTAGAAGGTTTACCTTAAGGATAAATTAGTCCTAAGGTTGAGATAATAATCTGGACATCTGAATATAACTCAGTAAGTTAATACAAGTTACAGATTTAGAGAGTTTAAAGTAAAACACCCAAGCAAAGGTGTTAGATATAGCAATTGGCAGAGAACCTTCAGGTGAACTTCTTAAATAGGTAATATAGAAAAGTTACATGTGTAGCCAATTGTACTCTCTTTCGTAGTGGTTTATTGAACCACAATATTGATAAGTGATTAATAAAAGTTAAAAGACCAAAGAGATTATCTTAATATCAAAAAAAAAAAAATCAAATAATTGGTAGTTTAGGTTTTTAAAAAATTAGTTTTTTGTATTTAATGTTAGTTGTTATTATTATTTGGTATTTGATATAGTTGTAAACTTTTATTTATTAATGTTATTAAATTGTTTTTTGTAATATATAAAGAATTTTTGAAACCAGTTATCAAATTGTGATTTGATTAAATAAAAGAGTAGAATATAGTAGTTTGTAGTAAATTTGTGAATAAAAATATTTATAATAATATGAATATAAAATTTGAGAAGATTATAGATTTGTAAAGCAGAAATATTGCTTTTTTTTTTTTTTTGTATTAAAGTGAGATTTTGCTTTTATCTTTATTAATAATTTGTTATAGGCAACTATATGAGTTGATACAGGCTAGAGCCAATTTACAAAATTTTTACAAGAATAAGACTCAGACTATAGATAAAATGTTATCTAATTTATCTAATTTATCTAAAACCTAAACCTACTAAAGTAGTTAAAACTTATCTAAATTTGATAATGTAAAATATAATTAGTAGGAGTACTATAGTTTATTTATTCAAATATTTATTTAGTTAGTTTTTTATTAGCTTTTTCTTGTAGTAGACAAGTATAAGAATTATAAAGTCTTCTGTATATTGTTGGTTAAGAAGACCACAAGTGCAACTGTAAGTATATACTATTCTGGCTTGTATTAAGAATCTAAGTGTATTTGTATAGTTTGTTTGTTAATTACAAGATGGTTGGTTAGAAATATTGTTTTGTTGCTTCTATTCAGATAGTTTGATGCAGTAGGGTTTTCAAATTCAGTTATAAATATTTTGTAATAATTGAATTAGAAATTTTATTGTAGTATCAGTTGCTAGCTGATTGCTAATTGTGTATTTTTATATAGTGTTAATTAGTAGGAATAGAATAAAGCTTTGTATTGTTATGTATATATTTGTATGATTTCTAATAAGATTGTTTGAAAAGAGGCATAAGTGATTGGTAAGCTTATTGTGTAGTTCTTGTAGTTGTACAGTTGTTATATCTAATCATAAATAATTAAAAAGTTGTTGTATTATATTAGTGATAGTAGAGTTAAGTATAAATAAGTTTGGGCAAATTAGCTAATACAGCTAACTATCATATGTATTGCATAAAATGCAATTAAGATTAGAATATGTTGTTGGGTAAAGAGAATATAAGTAAGATAGTATAGGTAGTATTTCTAGCATTAGCTTAATTTTAAATATTTTTTCTTGGCATAAAGTAAAACTAATATAAAATATAAATCTTTTGTAATTGTTGTTAAGAAAAAGCCAAGTAGCATTTTAGATAATTTGTAAGAATAGAAGAAGAATGTTTTCTATTCAATATTAAAAGGACCACATTGCTATATTGTAGGTATTACTAATGTTTTTAATAGTTCTATATGTAAATTGCTTTATAACAAATTTGGTATAATAAAGATAATATAATGGATTATATATATTAGTATAAAGAAGGCTAAGCATATGAAGTTGGTTTTAGTTTTTAGCTAGTTTGTTGACTATGTTATTTAGTGTATTATTACTGTGTGCAGTTAAATTTTGAAAGTTAATTTGAATTTGATATGCAGTAATAAAGTTTAGTAGTATATAACATATTGGCCAATAGTTATAAGAGTATATTTTATTAGATGTAAGTGGTGACTGTATAAGCTTATTGTATTTGGAAATTATTGATTGTAAGTTAGTATAAATAGTAATAGTACTTATTTTTTAACATGTGCTAATAGCAGAAAAGATTGCTATAAGTTTAGCTTTGTATAATAAAGACCAAAGTTTAATTTCTGCTAAATATTGATGAAATATAGTTTTATTTTGAATTTGAATTTAACTGATATTCATTTTGTATCTGTCATTAGTAATATTGCTTACAAAGCCATTAGTATAAAATATAAACTGTGAATAGTATGAATTGTTTTGTGCAATTTGTTAGAGAATTTGTATAGCTTGATTTTGTAAAAAATATCAAGTATAGCATTGTTGTATATAATAATATTAGACTATGGAGGTATTGTAATAGGGTTTCATAATGCAATAGAATATATAAGTCAAGTAGATTTGCATAAAGATTAAATGTAATAGAGGAATTAAAGTTAACTTTTCTGTCTAGAGATTTGATTGTAAAGTTAATAGGAATATTAAATGTATATTTGTTTTATATACAATTGGAATTGAGATAGCATCTTGTGTATTGTTTGCAGATATAGTTAACTGAAAGATATAGGTGAGTATATAAGGTATCAAAGTTAATTAGCCAATGTGTTATAGAAATTGTATCTTCTTTTGGTTGTATTTTCTTGTTTTGCCTATAGTAATATTGTTGTGTTTATGATCATAAGCAATTATCCAAGATTTAGATATATTTTTGTAATATTCAGTGTAAATAAAATAAAGTTAGTATAAGATAGTTGTAGTTGAAAACTTATTAATCTAAATTAATAATTAGCAATAATTGTGTTTTTTAAAGTAGTAAATTATAATGGCTTACAGTCTTTAGATATATATTGGATTTTTGGAGATATATGTTTTTAGTCAAGTAATATAGAGTTATTATATGATATTAGTTGCTCAAAATACATTATTTCTTTAGTATATAGTTGTATATAAAGTTTATAAATAGTAAAAAATTGTTTAATTAGTATATATAGATATTAAATAATATAAGGTCTAAGAATATTAGAGTTAACTAGAAAAGTTAGCTGAAATTTATTAAGCAGTTGTATTATTTTATAGATAGTTATATTTTTGTTAAGTCCATCTATATATAGGTAAGAATGTTATAAGATGTTAGTTGTTGATCATAAATTGTTTTGCAGTTGTTAGAGTTAAATATGAATACTAATGTCTATTAAACTTGAGTTATTAATATAAAGTTGAAATTTTAATAAATGATGTTGTGCTTATATATCATATATGTTTTTAATACCATATATATTATAATTATATAGTGTACTATTTAGTATAAAAATTGAGAGTTTAGCTTTGTGTTTAGCTGTAATAAGGTATTGTAATGTAATTTGGTTGCATATTGTATATGATAATATTATGTTGTGTATATGATACTCTAAGGTTGAGATAATTACAGTATTAATAATATAAGCAGCTTGTTTGTCTATAATATTTTTAGTTTTAAGTATATTATTGAATCTAAGTGTTTTTTGTTGTATTAATTTGATTTGTATTGCATATTGTAAAGCAGCTGTAAACCAGCAGCCTAGAAATTAAAAAAAGTGTTGTTTGGCTATGCTTGAATCAATTGGTTCATGAAATTAATATATATAGTAGATTTGGTGTTTAAGGTTAAAAAGAATTTATATAAATTAACTTTTATATGAGCTATTGTATAGAAGAATATAGCTGTTTGAACAATTGCTTGAAGTTGTTCTATTGAGTTTGTGAGCTACAATGTATCATCCATATATGCCAATACAGATGTAGAAACAGTAGCAAATTGATATCTACTAGAACTAATTTTAGTAAGCCATTTGGTTGTAGTAGTATAGCCAATATATGTATTATATATATAACTTATTAAGGGATTATAGTAAATTTGCCAAAAAGAAGAATTATAGTTTCATCTTGGTCTATACTATTTTGTATTTTATATAAAGGTGTAAGTCCAATATTGGTAATAATTTGGTTAGATCAATTGCATAAAAGATTAGTAAATATGTTAACTAATTGATAAAGCATGTTAAGTCTCTCAAGAGCTTTAGTTAACAGGTTTATGTTAACAGAATTAAGTGCTTTACTCATATTTTGAGATAGAATCAGATATGTTTTTTAGTACATTTGGCATCTTTAAGGAAGTTATTGAGTATGTGAATTAGGTTGTTAATTGAATTACCAGAGAGTGCAACATAGTTATATAAATTAAGAATTTGATGTTTTGTTAAAACATGTGATAATCTGTTAGTAAGAATTTTAGTATATAGTTTTTTAGTATATTCAATTAAACTAATAGATTATATTTTGTTAAGATTTTTATCAAACTCTGGTTTTTTGAAATAAGGTATATTCTGTTGTATTTTTATTGTTTTGAAATATTTTGTATAATTAAACATTTGCTGTAACTGCTAATAGCATATTGAAATCTAGATGTTTAATCATTTTATAGCTGATTCCTGTTAGGTCACAGATTTTGTTATTGGGTAGTTATTGTATAATGCTTATAATTTCTTTAATAGTAATTTTTTAAAGTATAGAAGTGTATTATTTTCTATTAATATTATAGTTAGATTGGTAGATATCTTTCTAATTGTTATTAAAAATATCTTTATTAAGTAAATAATAGGCTGACCATTTATTGTAGTAATTGCTAACATGTTTAATTTCTGTAGAATTAGTAATTAAGCTATTATTAGCTTTGATATTTTGAAGATATACTGTGTTAGTATATTAGTTTAGTATGCTATTAATCATTTTGGTTGGTTGGATAATTAGATGTTTACATCATTTGTTAGTAGCTAGGTTAATATAGTTTCTAAGATGCTTAGCATTCTCTAAATCTCTGACATTATAAAGTGTTTTTCAAAAAGTTTTTGTATATTGTATTCATGTAGTTAGATTGGATTGATGGTTAGAAGGAGGTTCAATAATAAAGTTATGAGTGTTATTAATGTAGTTAATTAAGTTATAAATATTAGTAGGTAATAGTATTTGATGCAAAAAATATTTCTTGATACAATATATTATATAACTTATAATTTTAAGATCATAGTATAGTTGAGTTGCTTTTGGTGCAAATATATAATAAAAATTTTTAATAGTGTATTTTTTATTAGAAATATATTAAAATGCAGTATTGATAATAGTGATGTATATTTTGTATCATGTTTTTTTAAGCTTTCTGCTATATTTGCTGCAGTTGAAATCTGGTGTTATATTATGTTAGAATTTAATTAATTTGTAGAATTGTTTAAATCTTTTTTAGACATAACTTTGTAATTAAATATTCATTATTTGCTTTTGCTTTTGTGTTTGATCTTGGTTATAGCAAATAGGAATGTCCATATTGATGTTAAAATTTGGTGATCATTGTTAGTAAAAAATAATAAATTGTCAAGTTTAAATTCTTGTAAATAGAGTATAAGAGAATCATAAGTCTATATATAGTTGATTCTAGTCTGGTATTATAAACTGTATTATGTATTTTGTAGATTATTGGTATAATCTGCTAGGTTAAACATATTGGTACTATGTAAATAATTAAGTAATTAGAATTTAGTTGTTGATGTTATAGTAAATTGTAGTTTGCATTAAAATCTACAAGTATAATAGAATATAGATTTGAAGATATTGCTTGTTGTATCTATATAGTAACTGTATTTTGTATAAGTTTGCACTTACTAGTATTGGTTGATGAGAGATATACTAAAATAATTCTAAATTTATAGTCATGTTTAAAAAAAAGGTTTATAGTAATAACATCATCAAGTTGTATAAGTATGTTATATATATAGAGTTTAATATTATTTTTAATCATTATACATGTTTTTTCTTTAGATTCTGTAAAGTTGAACCAAAAATATAAGTATTAAAATATGTTTCAAAATTTAGTTTTTATGTTTTTAGTAATTTTTGGTTCAGTAAGGCTAATTATATGTAAATTATGAGTTAGACAATAATTTTTTTATAATAGTTTTTTTTTTTGTATATTATATTTTTGCACATTCTGTATTAAGATATTAAATTAAAATAGGTTATTATTAGAAAAGAGGTTAGAGTTAGGTTCAATATTGAGATTAAGTATGTATAGTGAAGAGAAAAATGATAAGTCATCTAGAGATGCTGGTATAATAAAGACTAATGTTAATGTTTTGAATTTTAATTAAATATTTGAATAATATCAGATAGCTTGAACTGGTAGAATAAAATGATTAGATAAAGGTTTGGGTTCTAATAGAAGGTAAACATGAGCTTCATTATAATTATTTTTAATAGAGATAGTTAATATGTAGGCACATAAGTTATCAGATAAATAACCAAAGCTGTGAATGTGTTATAAAAAAGTATTAATAGTTTGAGGATAGAAAAGTAGAGTATGTAGTTGTAAAATAGAAATTTGTTGTAGCAAGTATTAAATTAGATGTTGTCATAGTATTGTTTAGCTATGATGGTTTTATTATAGTCTTCTAAAATAGTTCTTACTAATTAAGAATAAGTGTTGTCTAGTTCATTATCCTTTATAATTAAATTAGTATTTAATGTATTATTGTTTATTAGAGAAAATTTAGAAAAGATGAGTATAGATAGATAGTAAGTATAATCTGATAGTTGTAGAAAGAAATAATTAGATAAAGGTTAGAATATATATGATAAGTATATATAATATTCACTATAGTCAAGTTTGATTAATATTTTAAATATATAGTTAAAATTATGTTTTTTTAAATATTAACAATAAGGTTATGTCTTTAACTTTATTAAAATTTAATTAAATAATTAAAATTATTGTATTGTGTAAAATTTGTGTTTTAAAAAGAAGCTGAGTGTTTGTGAATGTAAAAGTAGAGATAGATTCAAACATGCTAGTTATTAGTTATAGCATGGGTTTGGATTATATAATGTCTTGTAAGTTGGTTCTTGCAGTGCTTCTTTAATGTAAGATGATGAAATGAGATTCAAGAAAATAAAAAGTTCTTCTGTAGTTTTGCTCATTATATGCTTGGCTTTTACAGCTATAAAGAGTATTATAGCCTGCTCTGTACATTGAGTCTGGCTATTGTTAACTTGGTTCTCTATGTAAATTAACTTAACCATCTGTTCACTTACATTATTCTCTTCTGAAAATAGTCTATTATTAATAGAGCACATCATAATTTCAAAAATAGTAGCTGCTTTTATAGATACTACAGAAGATTTTATTAAAAAGGAGCTTCTTTTTCATTTTTCAAATAGAGTGACTTCTTAATTGAAATAAGTATTTCAAATTTGATATTGAATCTGTTATATAAGATTGTTTCTGCCTCTGATAAGTTTTTTTTTTATAGAATTTAGTTATTTAGAGTAATTTAAAAAGTTGTCTTGTATGCAATCAAAATATATAATGACTTAAGTTAGGAAATTAGTATCAATAAGTTTTGTTGTAAGAAACTTAATGCCTTGTTGTTTATTTATTTTGTTAATATTGTGATTTTGAGCAGCAGTATTATAGTATATAAATAAGTATTAATAGAAATAGAAGCCTCATCATTTAGAATTAGTTTTAATAGCATTAGAGGAACAAGTATACTCTTCTACCTTTGTTGCTAGTTCATCAAGAGTTAAAGTAGAAATTGGTTTTGTAAATGTGGCTTTATATTTGCCTTTAATATAAAATATGGATGCATTAAGAAAAAGTTCATTCTATGTTTTAGTATTTTCTTTAAAATAGGTTTTGTAAAATGTTTTAAATATATCTTTAATAAGTGTAGATGAGTTGTGTGTAAGATGTAATATAAAGGTTTTTTTGAATTAGTATTAGTCTTCTTTGTTTTTTCTTTTGTATTAATTGGTTTAAGATAGGAACATTTAGAGTCTGTACAGGTGAGTATATAATAATTAGCATGTCTAAAAGTTTTATGCTATTATTCTAGAAGATTAGTTGGTTTTATAAATTTGATATTAGTTAGCAAAAAGTTTTTTAAGTATAAGATAAAGTGTTGTCTAAATTTATATTTAAGATAATTAGATATTTTGGTTTTGTTAATCATATTGAAAAATTGTTGACTATATGATAGAAAGGCTTTTTCAAACTATTTATTAAAATAACTGAGTGAGTTTTTAAGTATTAGTATATTATATTTGTCAAAAAAAAGAGATTTTAGAAGATTAAAATTCAGTTTGATGTTGAATTGGTTATCTACTTTGATAGAAAAATATTGTTGTTCTTTGTTAAAGTCAGTAATCTTAGATGTTATCTTAAATCTTTTAAATTTAAGTTTAATATCTTTGGCAAATTTTGTATAGTTAATTGCTTAATAATTATTAGAGAGATATAAATGTAAATAAGTAGGATTAAGACAAAATTGTAAATAGTTTTTAGTTTTAATTAGTAAAATTATAGTAGGAAAAGCAAATATTTTAGAATAGTTGAGTTTGATAAAAAAGACTGTTATAAATGTATAAATAAGTTTTTTAAGACTTTTTTCTAAATATTAAAAAAGATTGTTACAACTTTATTTGTTTTGGAGTTGTGTTTTTGAATTAGATTAATAAGAAATTTTGGTCTAGTATTAGCCATTTGTCTAATCAACAAATAGAAATTAGCTTTAAGTACATATTTAGTTTCTGTGACTTCTTTTTTTTTTTGGTGTTAAGGTAAGGCCTTGCTTATATCTTTATTGGTAGTTTTTGAAGTTAGTAACTTTATAAAGTTATTATATATAAAAATAATTCTATATAAATGCTATAGCCGAGGCCAACACTTGCAGTTAGAGCTAACCATTAAACTGCTAACTATATATAACTAGCTTAAGTACAAAAAGAAGAAAACTACATTTAAGAGTAAAACTTAGATATATTTATTTGTGATCTAAACCTACTAGAGTGATCAAGACTTACCTAAATTTGGATAGTTAAAATATGGTTAAATAAAATATTGTATTTGATCTAGAGAATAGTCTATATATTGATTTTCTAATAGCATGACCTAGAGATAGGCATGTATTGGAGTTTGAATGTACTTGGTCAGGTAGTCTGCATATACATGAGTATGTATATGTTTGGTAGTTGTATTTAGTTTGTCTATTATGATTAGTTTGAGTTAGGTATTTGGAAAAAGGAGGTTTAAAACCTTGTTGTTTTTTCCAATTTGCAAAATTTATGCAATATGGTTTCCAGAGTAGTTCATAGCATAGCTTATTGATTTCAAGTAGTATTTTGATAATTGTTTGTAATGCTAATTTGTAAAGGATGTTAAGGTTTTGAATTGTTTGAATTAGAGATTTGGATATAAGTCCTTTAAGAATAATATCAAGATAAAATGAGTTATCATTGAATGGTATCTGGTAAAAAGTTTTATGATTTTAAATTTTTTGAATAAGTTCTTCTTACTGAAGTTTAAAGAGGTTCAGGTTATTTTGACTAATATGTTTGGAGATAGTATCTCAAATAATACTAGTAAGTAGTATTGGATTAAAACATGTCTACTAATGTGTTGGGAAGTCAGATAAGTTGCAATGAAAGCAGTTTGTATTATAGAAAGTATGTGGATATATTTTATGATATAGGAAGTATGTATATAATTAATTTAGTAGAATTTTGATTTTAAAGGATTTAGACTGATTAAGTTTAAAGTTAGTTATATTATGTATTGTTTTGTAACTTCTTTAAGGACTTTATTAAAATAAAAATTATATAAATGTTTTTTAAGAAAATTAAAAAGTTAACATGATATCTTAGTTTCTAATTTTGTATAGTTTTGTATTTTATCAGTGACTAAGAAATTTGCTAGCCAGTTAAATAATAGGTTGAGTTAGGTCTTGCTGCTTAACTATAAGATTGTTCATTTAATTTTTGATGTTGAACACAAATTGCTAACTCTTTCTAACAATCAATTGTACCAAAATTCTGCTAAAGAAAATTTTAATTTTCTTTAGCAATTTATAATTAAATATACTCTTAAAACTAAATAAAATTGTTCTTCTTTCAAAATTATATATACTTGTAAAATTTTATATTGATAGCTTAAATATTAAATAAATTAACTAATTTATTGTAAAAACAATCTCAAACTACTTATACTCAGATTTAGCTTAGAAAACTTGTTTTGTTTACTAAAACAAAGTTGTTTAGCTCACTTTAGACTTTAATTTGATATAAGTTTTATCTAAAATAGCCAAAAATTGACTATTTTATAAACAAAAAACTCCAAATAACTACTTTCTTTAAATTTTTCTAAAAAATTAGTTCTTTTCTCTTTACCTTTTTCAAATCTGAACCTCAAACACATTTTAAAACACCTAATTTACTAGTTTAATCAATTAATAATCATTTTATAATTATTTTCTTTTTAAGATTTTAATTAATTTATACAAAACAAATAATTACAAATTTGTATTTATTCTAAAAATACACAATCTTGTGTATACTTTATTCTATTTTTAGCAAAAGTTATACAAGCCACATACTATACCACAAGTCACACTAGTCTTAGCCACTTCAGTTACAAAAAAGTATTACAAAGAGTGTAATATTATACAAACAAAATTTTACTTTTCTTTGAAGCTGTCATCAAGCTCTTTAATAATAACATAAAAATAACAAACCAAAATGCCTATTTTAACAATTACTAAACCTGATTCTTATGATTTAAATTATTACTACAACAAATATTTAGATCGATTTGGTATTGGTACCAAAGAATCTAACTCATTTACTCTATACATTTTGCTGAAAGATGTTAATTCTTTAAAATATGAAGCTAATAAACAACAGCACTATTTTAAAATACCAACTTAACCTACTTTATCTATTTGTCTTTATGGCAAATTTCGCACAAATTTTACTTCTAAACACTATAAAATTACTTATGCCACACCTTTTTGACAAATCTCAACCTTTACTGCAATAGATATTTTCCCAACTACTATTATTTCCAAAAACCATTTTAACAATATTGTTGACCAATTACCTAAATTATCTATCACCAAACAATACCAAAATCTTCAATCAAACTTACAAATTTCATCTTCTTCATTTCATACAGACAAATCACTAGTAGCAATCATTCCTTATTTACAACACTATCACTCTTGCACCTTATATAAAAAAAAAAATATTTCATGTGTTCTTATTTAAGAATTATAACACACATCTGACTATTCCAAAGCTATAATCTTTAAGGGTTTCCTATTTTATTAAGATTGTGTTCACAATTTCCAATATGCTAAACTTAAAATCTTTTCTTAAAAAAAGAAACTTACAAAAGAATAATGCTTTATCTTTTATTTTTACTATTTTTACAAACTTACTAAGAAAGAAAAAATTAATTTTCTTCAAAAACTTGCCCTTAAAGGCAAAGAAATAAACCAAAATTCTAATCATTCTTCAAAACAACAACAACAAAAAACTACAACAAATTCAACTTGAGACATTTTCAAAGATCTAAACTAGTTTCTTAACTATCCAATTACAAAAAACATAAAACAAAATATCAAACTCAATACAACACTTGCTTAACAACTTTTCACATTCTCAAAAGCTCACCTTAGCAAATTTACTTCTAGCCAACTAATTCTTTCTACTCCAAATAATACTCAAACAACTACAAACCAAAAACCTTTTCAGAAACAAAGTTTTAACTTTTGCTTAAAACAATGGCTGCTAAAAAGCCAGAATTCTTTACAGATTTCTTTTATCAATCAAATTCATTACTTTCTTCTTAACTTAATATTCTACAATATGCATATACTTTAATATATAAAAATTTACTTACTAAATTTACTAAACTTCTTTTTACTAAACTAAACTATTTACATATTTTTCGTTCTCATTACTTAATTCTATCACATCCAATCTCTGATTATTGTAAAATAGCAATTAACTTTGCTTGTTTATACTTATTTCTCTACAACAAATATCAAACAATTCATTTTCAAAAATTCATTAATAAACTAGAGCTTTATTCTTTTAGACTATTAATGAAATACAACTTTGAATATAATGCTCCAAAACGCCTATTTAGTATCTATAATAACAACCGATTTATTACTACTATTATTCTTAATATTTCTAAAACTAAATTTCTTAACTCCTTTCAAATTCCATTACTTAAACCTTATATCCAAAACTTCAATATATAGTATTTAGACTTTTTTAAAGCATACCTAAAACAATTTACAGAAATCAATAAAAATAAAGTCAGAAACTATATTAAATACCAAATTGCAACTACACTTGCTGAGAAATACAAAAAACTTCTATTTTCAAATTTTCAAATCACAGAACCAACTTTTCTTCAAAATTACTTCTTCTTAACTATTAAAGCTATACTCTCTCATGTTCATACATGCAAAAACAAAGACGCAAGCTTCTACCTGATAATACAGAATATATTTTCAAAAATATATCAACTCACTTTTTTAACAAATCTTTTGAAACCTTCCTAGTGCCTCCAAAAGACAACTTAGTTCCTAAAACTATACTATTTATTTCAGACTACACAATCTTTCAACCAAACCAACAATATACAGCAACTTTCAAAAAGACTATTTTACTTTATATACTTAATGAACTTGCACTCAAAACAGACCAAAAGTTTGCTGAAATTAACAATTCAGAAACCAATTTCAAACAAACTGCATTTTATCTTTATTCTTATTTTAAAGCTTATCTAAATATTGCAGTTAAAAATAACAGTATTTCAGATCTTGAACTAAACAAAGCTTTAGAAAAAATTATTACACCTACTATTAGTCCACATATTTTAGTATGAATAATTCTCTATTTTTATATCCAAAGTTAACCAAAATTCTTTATTTTACAAATTCAACTTGACTATGATCTTAAGTATCTTCTAGAAACAGAAAAATTTATTATTAAATACTATAATATTAAAATTTCTTCAATATAGGATAACACTCTCTTTATGTTTTTAACTACTACTTATAGTTTACTTTTTTAATAAATCTTTCTATAGATAACATAAATACAGCTGCCACTTCTAAAATAATAATGTCCTTTACTAAAAGTATACCATTTTTGAAAGAGAATGATATAAGTAGATAGGCAGAAAAGCCTATTTATACAAAGAACCAGATTAATGACAGTTAGACCCAACATATAGAGAAAACTATAGTATTCTCTGCAACTGTAAAAACTGAATATATGGCAAACATATCTATAGAATGAATTCCTAACTTCTCAGATATCAATACATCACATTCTTCTAAGAACTCTATTGAAAATAATATATTATCTACTACACTTACACATTCCTATATACCAACTATGTTTATTAACACTCCATCCTTTATTCAACAACCTACAAATCTAAATACTACTAATAACAACTATGAATTATTATCTGATAATTACTCTCTTGATTTACCAACAATAAACACTATTAAAGAAAAAACCCTAACTTATGCTTCTAATTTACTCAAAATATATAATTCTTTAACATGCTTTAACAAATTCCTATCCTCATACAATCTTCAACTCTTTCTATTTTTACAATTAATAGGATCCTTTCTAAAAATCATTTAAGAAAAATATTCAACATATTACTCAGATTAATATATTAAAATATCTATTAAAACAATTAACAATATTTATTTTTTTTTTTTTTTAATATTAAGGTGAGTACTTGCGAC
Source organism: Cetraspora pellucida (assembly GCA_910591915.1). Classification (NCBI taxonomy): domain Eukaryota; kingdom Fungi; phylum Glomeromycota; class Glomeromycetes; order Diversisporales; family Gigasporaceae; genus Cetraspora; species Cetraspora pellucida. The sequence continues at coordinate 14,374 of CAJVQA010001897.1, forward strand.
CTAGGATTTTATTAATAGTATATTTGGCTAATAGTTGCATTATAACTACAGAAGGCAACTATAGAGAGAGTGTACTACTAGCCACTTGTACAACTTTAGTCATTGTCTAATTTAAGTAGTTTACTCAAAGGTTTTACACTAGCTGCCATACTTGAAACCCACTTGTAGGTTCCTTATTTAACCACTCTGTTTCCATATCCACCCACTTACCTCTGCCTACTAATGATCCTAGCTAATACTGCTAAAAATATATCATGAACACTAAGTCTTTAAAGCAGTTCACTTATATAGGAAACCTTTGACCTTGTACTAAACCTTCTAGAATTTTCTGTATCCCATTCTTACAGCTAACCTGGTATCACTATAACTAAGACCAATACTGGTGGTCAAAGTGTACTATTAAACCACTATGCTCTTGTAGAGTTCACTCCAACTCTGATACTAACTTCACAACATATTCTTACTACTTTGGTATTTAATTTAAGTTTCATCAAGCTGCCATTCCAGATAGCCTAGAAAGGTAGAACAAGATCGTACCTCTGGTTTACATATTTGCTGGCATGTACTCTTTTTCTCCAAAACCCAGAAATTCTAGCAGCCTGGTTGGTTCATCTGGTCTCTCTTCAAAGACTAGCACATTTGCCTAGTTTCACAAGTTCTAGCTTTGTTTCATAAGTCTAGTCTTTACAGTAGCACTGTCGAAGGTTCAGGTTATCTTTCTACTCAGGTCTTCCAAATAGGCTTCCATCTTTCTATCTGGTAGATGTAATTTACACAGTCTAAGGACTTATCTTAGATTTATACTACCTGGTACTGGTTTATGTTCTCTTGTACAATGTTGTACAAGTGTCTAGACCTTTCAGTCATGCTGGTATGACACAGGTTACAGGTATCTTATCTTAACCAATCACAGAAGACAGTTAGCCATAATACAGAAAGAATTGCAAATTTTCATCATCACTGGGATTTGAACTCTAGACCTGCCACTTGGAAGTTGACAACCTATCCACTTCACTAGGTCACCACATCCTATTAACAAAATTCATATAGAAGCATATATTTATATCTTACAAGAAACTACATTACTACCAAATTACTTATACATTCCCTTTAAAAAACTATTAAATTTTCAAAGTACTCTACTTAAAACAAATTATTCAACAACAACATTTACAATACTCTCTTCTTTAGAATATCAAAAATTCCTGCTAAACAATACTATTTCATCTACTAAACTACCCATTTCACTAACACAAAAAGATGACAACATTTTAACCTTAGAAAATCCAAACTCTAATATAAATCTCAACTCCTATACATTTAATACTAACATATCTTTCTCACAGAATACAAATACTACTGCAAATAATATCTCTAATCTCAACACTATTGTCATCGATTATATCTCAATTCTAATTAAAATAGGCTCTATAAACATCAATGGTTTAATTCAATCTTTAAAAAAACTTTCTTTAATAGATTTTTTAAATAACAACTCTTTTGATATACTAGGTATATCTGAAACATATTTATCAAATAAAACTAGAAAATTTCTTAATGCCCAAACTAAAAATTATACAAGTGTTTGGAGCTTCTATTTAAATATATACTAAGCAGAAGTCAGTATATTTATTCACAAAAACATCTCCAAATACATTACTCATACTTACAACTATAAAAAACATATTGTTGAACTTGACCTATATTTTAAAAATCTTTCACTAAGATTACTTCAGATTTACATTCCTATAGCTAAAAAGAAACAACTTTACAAAGATGTTCAAGAAGATATTATTTTCCTTTTACAAAATCAAAATTACAAAATAATAATTATAAGAGACTTTAACAGTGTTCCAAACCTTTACATTGATTGACTACTCTTCAAAAAACTTCAATTCCTGAACTACAATTAACTAAATTTCTAATTAGTCACCAATACAAAGACCTTTATTAATTCTTCTTTCTAGACACCAAAAATTACACATTCCAATGATCTAACATACAAAGTAGAATTGACCAAATTTGGTCTAATCTATCTTTAACAAATATTAATTATACAGATATAATTACTATACACCAACTATATTCAGATTATCATTTAATTACAATTGAAATATTTGCTATTTTCAACAAACTGAAACCAACTAAACAACAAAAAAAAAAATGTTTTTTTTGAAAAAATACTACTAAAGAAATTCTAGAAAACTATGTAAACTAAACTACTTGTAACATATTACCAATTGGCCCTCAGATTACTTCCATAACTAATCAAAACCAACTTAACCTTGTATAGAACAAAATTAACAAAGCTTTAACCAAAGTTGCAACAAAACATATTCTCTTTAAAAATATTAAAACCATGTCCAAAATTAATAACAACACTTCTCCTAAACTACCACCTCTATTCTATTAATACAAACAAATCCAATATCTAAAAAACTACTTTAACTCTTCAAACTATCACTTTTTACTTCAAAAATACTGAACAAACTATTCTAATAACTTCTTGCAAACAATATCACCCTTACTTGATCAAATTAAAAATAAATTTATTCAAGTTAAAACTGCTCTTAATTATCATTAACAACAAATAATTTGCAAGAATATTAAACAAAAAATAGAAGAATATAACCAACTCTACACAAACTCTCCTAAACTTTTCTATAAAAAAATCTTTGAAAAACAACATAGCTTATACATAGATTGATTATTACTAAATAATACTGGTGCTGCTCACTTCACTGACAGTCATTTCACTGAAAGTTCATTTAGCCAACATCACATAGGATTAGTGTTAGGGTTTTATTAGTTTCAGGTATATATTTTTAGTAAATTGTCACTTGGTGTGATGTTAGCTAAATGAGCTGTTGATGAAATAATTGTTGGTGAAATGATACAGATCCAAATAATACACTCTTCACTAATCACAGTGAAATCTGCTTTGCAATTTAACAACACTTTACTGAATACTTTAATGAAAAACTCTTATTTCCAATTTTCTTATCTTTTAAATTTTATGAACTATATCAATTGTACTCAGAACTCAAAACTCATTATTAAAACCTCTTTCAAAAAATAATAGACCAAGAATAGAATAATACTATTACTAACTTACCAAACCACAAAGCTGTAGATTCCTCTGAGATTTGCTATAAACACATTAAATATTCTAGCTCTCAATTCCAAAAACTTTTTCAACAATTCATAAACAAATGCTTTCAATTACAAAAAGTACCTACTGCCTGAAAATCTTCAAATTTCTTTCTAATTCCAAAAAAATCTAACTGGTATTTTACTCTTAATTAAGTTCATTTAATATCTATTATTAAACTTTTTAAAAAAACCTTTACAAAAATCTTTACTCAATGCCTAGACAAAATTATCTTATCCAATAACCTACTTTCAGATCCCAATTTTGCTGCAACCAAAAACTTATCTACTCATATTCTTATTCAAATTCTTTACAATACAATTGAACACTACAAACTCTATAATAAAGAAGTCTGGATCCTTTTTCAAGACATGTCAAAAGCATTTAACAAAATTAATATTCTTCAACTTCAAGACTCCTGTAAAAGAATTAGTATTCCAAAAAAATAAATAGATCTAATCACAGAACTATATACAAATCAAACTGCAAAAGTCATTACAGCTTATGGACTCTCAAATCTAGTTTATTTAAAATCTAATATAAAACAAGAAGAAACATACTCTTCATTATTATGAAAAATATACTATAATCCTATTCTATCCTTTATCTTACAAAAATACTATAACCATCTACTCTATATATTTTCATTATCATCAAAAGATCTTATACAAATAACAACTCTATATCTATTATTATACCTCCTCTTACCTTTATAGATAACACAGTATAGCACTGTGAAGATCCACAAATTCTACAAAATATTCTTAATAATACATCCTTATTATATTAACTTAATAATATTGAAATCAACCCAAATAAATCAGACCTATTACACATATATCCAAAATCTTCTAACATATCCATTTTTTTATTATCCTTTAACAACCAACTAATTATACCAAGGAAACTTGAAGATATAATCAGGTATCTTGGAATATATTATAATAGAAATAGCACAACTAAACCTACTATGAACATAATTAACAACAAAATTGAAAACTTCCTCAACTCATTAAATACAAAAAGCTTGCATCATTCCAAATATCTTTTCTTTTTAATTTTGTTCTATAACCTTTACTTGAATATCTTCTTCAAATTACTACTATTAATACATTAAATTAAACCAAACTTTCAAGACTACTTTCTATTCAAACAAAAAAAGATGCTCTCTTTAGCAAAAATTACCAACAATATTACATTGACTAACCCTCTTATTTTTAATCTTTTAACATTTAACAACATCATTCAAAAAGTCAGTACATCAAATATTGAATGGATCTTTAATTTTACTATACTTCTTCACAATATTGGAACTATCTATATCAAATTATGGTTGACCAAAATATGTTATTCTGAATTATTAACTAATATACCCATTAAACACTATCATAAAACACATAACTATACCTTAATATTCCATCTTTAACAACTTACAAAAAACAATATCATACTTTTCAATATTATACAAATCACTAATAACACTATAATACAATTAACCAATTCTTATCTAATATATGACATACTTCCTTCAAACTTATCTATCTCAATGCTCAATAGTCTTAAAAACAATAAAATTCTCTACATTGAACAAATCACTACTGCTGATAACCTTTATCTTCTTTCTTAAAGCAATATATACTTATAAACAAACAAATCAATAAAAGATCATTAACCTTTTTGGTTTACTCTAATTTAACAAACTGCACATAATAATACAATTTCTGTTATTTGACCTCATCTAAACTTACTAACTATTAATTCTTTTTTTAACTCATTAAACCTTTTCTACATATTATCTAATCTTTAACACTTTTTATTTTTTCAATTATACTATACAAATAACTCTGGCATTATCTTTTCATAATATAACAATATTAAACCTTCTTTATACTATACAATAGACAACTATTTTACAAACCAAATCTATCTAAAACCAATCACCTTACTATCACTAACAAATTTTAATTGTATTAATCTTCCTTATTATTAAATTAAAACTTACAATAACCCTCTCATTTTACAAATTGACTATAAAGAAATTTTGGCTCTTGACTCTACCAACTATCAAAATCAACTTATTAACCTCAACTCTCTTTTACAAAATCTACATCTAACTGAACTCAACTTCTATACAGATGCTTCTATTCAAAACCTAAAAATGCCTTCTATAAGGTCTAGTATTGGATGGATCTGTAAAAAAAATACTTCTATCAAATTCAATACAGCAACCCAATCCTTTCCTGATTCTACTCACATAGAACTAATATCAATTATATTTATCCTATTTGCTATACTCTTTAATACTTACTTAATATTTATATCGACAATTCATCAGTTATCAAAAATATTACTTCATTTATCTTAACTAAATTAATCTAACAAAAAAACTGGGACATTCTGTTTAAAATTAACTCTCTAAAAACAATTAAAAATATTAATCTTAACCTTATTAAAGTTAAATCTCATTCTACATATTCATTTCACAATTAAGCTAATTTACTAGCAAAACAAGATATTAACAAACCTATTTTAAAAATACAACTATCTTTCTTTAAACTATCTACATATTTTTTATAAAATAACTATCTTATCTCTCTCAAAATTCGTACATTTGTCAAAAATATTATTACAATTAATGAACTTAACATATGGTCATCACTTAAATTCTTTAATGACATACCTAATATTGAATGGTTTTTAATGTTTAAAATATTAAACTCCTTAGAACATAATTTACAACTTAACTCTTTTCGTATCAAAATTCTAACAAATAACTTACCTACTATGCAAAACTTAAATATATACTACCCTTATCTATATATTATCCCAACTTGCTATCAATGCTCTAATATAGAAGATAGTTTATATATACTACAATGTAACAAAAACAATCTAGACATACAACAAGCACTTCTTAATATGATTGATAATACTTTAACAACACTTAATATTTTATCTATCTTATCATTTACTTTTCTAAATACAATACTTTATTTTATATTCAATACAACTAATTCATAATATCATCATATTCTAAACCTACTCATTGCCATTATATCCAACACAACTCTTGACAATATTAAAATACTTATAAATAAACAAACTACACCCCTTCTTATAAACTTATCCAACAATCTTCTATTCTGATTCTTTAACAAAATCTAGTTCTCTTGTAACATTGCACAACATCAATAAGAAACTGCTTATAATATTATCTCTAAAGCAAACACAATAGACTCTTTTTACCTACTATAACTCTACTATCTAATACAAACTCAACTACAATTCAACTTAACACCAATTTTTCTGCCATTGAAAAATGGCTCTTTCAAGATTACTCACTAACTTCCTGCTTTATATAATAATAGAACAAACACCTTAGGTTCTCTTCAACCTATTCTAGCTAGAAATTAATAAATTAATTGACTATAGCATTTATTAGAAAATAGGAGGTGTAATGTCACATTGGGTGCTTTAAAAAAAATATTCTTAATTAAGTAACACAAATGTAGTTAGAAATTTTTAGTATAGAAATTCTTCTATATATTTATAAAGTTTCTACTTTGATATTATATAAATAAATAAAAAATTTTGGTGTTGTTGTTTATTATTAATTGTTTCATCTGTAATAGGAGTAAAAGATATAAGTTTGGAAATAAAAGAATTCTTGATGATAGATTGTTTTTGATATGGGTTTTGTTGTTTTTGTTATTTTTGTTGTATTTGTTTTAATAATCCTAAGAATTTTTTAAAAATTAAAATTTTCTCTTTTTTGAGTATTATAATAAGTTTGATTATAAGAGTAGTTTGAATTTGTATAGAAGTAAGTGTTTTGGTTTGATAATAGGTTTGAGTTTAAGTTTGTGAATACATTTAAAGTGTGCTAAAATCCTTTAATAATAAGAATAAATTTGTTAAAAAATAAGTGTGTATTATTTTCTAAGAAAACATATAAGATATTTTTATTTTAAAAATAATACAAGTATGTGCATGATAAGAATATACTTGAATTTGGAAAATTTGTATCATATTAAATAAGTTCTTTGTTGAGTTGTAGAATAATTCAAAGAAAATAGTAATGAAGAAACAGTAATTGTTTTTGTAATTAGTAATTAAGAAATATATTTCTTTAAGTTATTTGACTTGTTTAGATGTGATGTTAATATTTATATACATAGATTTTTGAAAAGAAAAAAGAGAAGTTGCTTGTCTAGATGGAATATTAAGATTACTAGAAGTAAAAAGAGTATAGAATTTTTGACAATAATAGTGAACAATAGTAGGTTAAATAGAAATTTTAAAGTAGTAAAAAGATTTAGCAATATTGCATTCAGATGCATTAAATACAAATAGCATTACTTTAAATTGTATAGATTGTATTTCTTGGATCATTGTATCATAATGATTACTGTACTTGTTATAGAAATAGTTAAAATCAAAATGATCTGGCTCTTGGGTAGTCAAAGTAACTATTCTGTTTAATAAAGAAGAAAAAATACTACAAGTATACTTAAAGATACATATAAGTTAATATTATTTAATAAAATTTTTTGTTATTAATTGTTAAAGTTTTTAATATATAAAGTTTATAATAGTAAGGATTGACTTGACAGGGGTATGAACTAATAATGCAGCTATTGTAGCTGCTGCAGCTTTGTATAACCTTAGAAATAATTTTGTATAATCTATATAGTATAAGTTGTGACTGATGTAGCAAGTATAGCTTAATGTAACAATTTAGTTACATATCTCAAAAAAGCCTTGTAATAGTGTACAAAATCAAATTGATAAAAGAAAAAAACTAATAAAAAAATTGTATACTATTTTAAGTAATATTAATTGGTTTATTATAAAAATAGTTGTAATAATAATTTAATGTTATATAAAAATCATATAAGAAAAAAAAAGTAATAGTTAATAAAAAAGAATTTTTTAAAAAGTTTATAAGAGAGTTAAAGTTATTTTTAAGGTATCTTCATTGATATTGGGTCTATTGGGTTTATTTAGATCTTGTTTTGATCAGAAAAATAAGCTCTACAACTTTTTTTAAAACTATAAAGTAGGTTATAAAGCTAGTTGTTAAGAAATAATTAAAGAAAAAGTTTAAAATCCAAAAACTATTATTACAATATTAAAATGTAAGTTTGAGAGTTATCTTTTTAAAACATTCAAAATATATATAAAATTAGGAACTGAACAAGTTTAATTAAGATGCCAAAGTTAGTTATCTTAATAACATAACCAGATATTATCAATTTTAGTACTGATAAATTTTTAATTATTTTTGTATAAAAATAATTTACAAAAAGAGTTTATTGGAATATTATTTTCTGAGATATTTGAAATATGATTTATATATATAAAGGTTTTTAAATAAATGAGTTTAAGTTATAAATTATAAAAGAATTTTTGATAATCAATAGTTTGGTATTTGTTGTATAGGAATAGATAAAGTCTAACAAGATTTATAGTAATTTAAAATCATTTTTTAATTGAATAAAGAAGAATAAAGTAGTGTAAGTTAAAGAGTTGTTTGTAGTTTGTTTTATAAAAAAAAGTATAGGTAAATTTGGTAAGCCAGTTTTTGTTGTATTAAGAAGTATATTAAAAGATATATTGTTTGTATTGGTAGTATATAAGTTTAGGTTTAAAATTATATTATAATAAATTTAGATTTTTTAGTTGATATAGTTTGAATTAATAAAATAAAATTATTTTTTATAATTAGTTTGTTAGTTGTTATAAAATTTAATAATTGAGCTAAAATAAAAGTCTTTAAAGATTAGTTTTAAAAGATCTAAGATTTGAATTTCAGATGTTGTAAATGTAAATAAGAAAAATTTTTTAATATAGAATAACTTTTGAATCAATTTAAAAGATAGTCTTGTTAAGTTATAGTTTATAAGTTCATTTAAAGATTATAATCAATAATAGTATAGTATCAGACAATAAAAAACATCTAATGTTTATTAATAAAAATTTTGAAGTGTTATAACTTTTTTAAAACAAGTTAAATCAAAAAAAACCTCTAACAAATTGATAGATTTTTAGATAAACTACATTTTTGTCAAAGGTTTTTTTTTTATTTTTTGTTTTAAAAAAGTTATAAAAGATTAAAGTTTATATGAGTTTAAATAATTAGTATTTAATATAAAAAAAAAAAAAACATATATATATTTTTAACCAATCAAAATCAATTACACAAAAATTAGCCAATCAA